>PVKH010015815.1:0-15769 GCA_004027955.1 Chaetophractus vellerosus
GAGAGAAACGCAGCCCCAGGAACAGAGGAACCCGGAAGCCTGAACCCTGGAGACGTCGGCAGCCATCTTCCTCCCACACGTGGACTTTGGTATGGGAAGAAATTTATGCTTTGTGGCCTGGTAACTGTAAGCTTCTACCCCAAATAAATACCCTTTATAAAGACTGACCAATCTTTGGTATATTTCAAAAGGCACGCCTGTGGTTGACCAAAACACTTAGTGTTTTAAACTGAACCATGTTCAGATTTCAAAGAGCATTAGGTAAAACCAGTGTTTCATATTCATTGTAAGTGGAAACAACTGCAGTACAGTCAGTGAAATATTTATCTTGCTTAATTTTCAAAATGAAAAACATAACTGAATTTCCAGAGCTTTAGGTAAAATCAGTGTTTTCTCATTGTAAGTGAGAAAAACTACATAGTAGACAATGAAACATGGATCTTGCTTAGTTTTCAAACTGAAGCAGATAGTGTTTTCGGAGAGTGTTAGGTAAAACCAGTGTTTTCTCATTGATTTTAAATTAAAAATTCCAAAGCAAAGAATCATGTACATTTCTTAGTTTTCAAAACAGAACCACATATTGATTTCACAAAGCTTTTGGTAAAACCAGTGCTTTCACATTCATTTTAAGGGAAAACAAGACATAACAACCAATGAAACATTTATCTTGCTTAGTTTTCAAACAAGAAGCACATACTGATTTCTCAGAACATTAAGCAAAACCAGTGTTTTCTCATTGTTTGTGTTTGTAAACCAGCCCATAGCCATCAATGAAACAAGTAATTTGCTTAGATTTCAAAATGAAACAAATATTCTTTTCACAGAACATTAGCTCTGGTAAAACCAGTGTTTTTTCACTGATTCTAAGTGAAAACAAGTCCATAGAAATCAATGAAATATGTATCTTTCTTAGATTTCAAAAGTAGAACACATACTGATTTGAAAGAGTGTTAGGTAAAATCAGTGCTTTCACCTTCATTTTAAGTGAAAACAAGTCTATAGCAGAAAATGAAATATTCTATTTCCTAGTTTTCAAAACTTAAGCATATACTGATTTCAAAGAGCCTAATGTAAATCCAGTGTTTTCACATTCTGTTAATGAAAACAAATGCATATAACTCAGTGAAACATGTGTCTTGCTTATTATTCAAAACTGAAAAATATACTGATTTAGAAGAGCATCCAGTAAAACCAGTGTTTTCATATTCACTGTAGGTTTATAAAATGCCTGGCAGTAAATTAATCATGTGTCTTGCTTGGTATTCAAAACAGAAGGTCATACTGATTTCAGAGCATTAGGTATACCAGTGTTTTCTTATTGTTTGTAAGTGAAAACAAGTCAATAGCAAGCAATGAAATATATTTTGTTTAGTTTTCATAATTGAAATAGATACTATTTAAAAGAGTGTTAGAGAAACCCAGTGTTTTCATGTTCATTTTAAGTGAAAACAATTCCTAGCAGTCATTTAAACATGTATCTTGTATAGTTTTCAACACTGAACCACATACTGATTTCAAATAGTGATAGGTAATACCAATATTATGGCACTCATTTTAAGTGAAAGCAAATAAATAGCCATCAGAGAAACATGTATTTTGCTTGGTTTTAAAAACTGACCACATGTTCATTTCAGTGTGAGGTAAAAAGTGTTTTGACATTCATTAAAGTGAAAACAAGTGCATAGCATTCAAAGAAACATGTATATAGCCTAGTATTCAAAATGGTACCATATACTGATTTCAAAGACTTTTATGTAAATTCACTGTTTTCACATCCATTGTAGGTGAGAACAAGTGCACAGGTGTCAATGAAACATTTACATTGCTTAGTTTTCAAATCTACAGCATATAATGGTTTCAAGGACCATTAGGATAGACCAGTGTTTTCTAATTGTTTATAAGTGAAAACAAGTTCATATTAGTCAATGAAACATGTTTTTGCTTTGTGTTTTAAACTGAACTGTTTACAGATTTCAAAGAGCATTAGGAAGAACCAGTGATTCATATTCATCATAACTGCAAACAATTGCAGTACAATCAGTGAAACATTTATCTTGCTTAATTTTCTAAAGAGAACATAGTGAATTCCCAGAGCTTTCAGTAAAACCAGTGTTTTTGCATTGTAAGTGAGCAAAAGTACATAGCAGTCAATGAAACATGTATGTTACTTAGTTTTCAGTACTGAATCTCATACTGATTTCACAAAGCATGAGGTAAAACCAGTGCTTTCCCATTCATTTTAAGTGAAAACAAGACATAGCAACCAATGAAACATGTATCTTGCTTAATTTTCAACTCTGAAGGACATACTGATTTCACAGAACTTTAGGCAAATCCAGTGTGCTCACATTCATTGAAAGTGAAAACAAATGCATAGCCATCAATGAAACATGTATTTTGCTTAGTTTTCAAAACAGAAACACATACTGATATCTCAGAATATTAGGCAAAAACAGGGTTTTCTCATTGTTTGTATGTGAAAACAAGTCCATAGCAGTAATTGAAGCCTGTAACTTCCTTAGTGTTCAAAGCTTAATCACATACCCATTTTACAGTTTGTTAGGTAAAACAAATGTTTTCTCATTGTGTGTAAGTGAGAACAAATCCATCGCTGTCAAAGAAACAAATATCTTTCTTAGTGTTCAAAACTGTAGTCAATACTATTTCATAGAGAGCTAGGTGAATCAAGTGTTTTCTAATTTTTTGTAAGTGATAACAAGATCATAGTGACCAATGAAACATATATGTTGTATCGTATTAAAAACTGAAGTACATATGGATTTCACATAGCATTAGGGCCAACCAATGTTTACTCATTGAATGTAAGTGAAACCAAATGCATAGCAGTCAATGAAACATGTCTTTTCCATATTTTTTCAAAACTGAAACACATACTTATTTCAGAGCATTAGGTAAAGCCAGTTTTTTCGCATCCATTGTAAATGAAAACAAATGCATGGGAGTCAGAGAAGCATGTATCTTGCTAAGTTTTCAAAACTGAATCCCATACTGATTTTCCAGAGCATTAGGTAAAACCAGTGCTTTCTCATTGTTTGTAAGTGAAAACAAATCCGTAGCTATTGGTGAAACATGTATATTGCTTAGTTTTCAATCTGAAGAAAATTATCTTTTCAGAGAGTGTTAGGTAAAACCGGCATTTTCTCATTGATGGGAAATGAAATAAGGTCCATAGTAGTCAATGAACTATGTACCTTGCTTAGTTTTCAAAACTGAAGCACATATTGAATTCACAGAGCCACTTAAAACTAGTATTTTCTCATTGTTTATAAGTGAAAACAAGTCCATAGCAGTCAGTGAAACATGTATCTTGCTTAGTTTCCAAACTGAGGCAAATACTCTTTTCAGAGAGTTTTATTTAAAACCAGTTTTCTAATTGATTGTAAAAGAGATCAAGTACATACCAGTCATTGAAACATGTATTTTGCTTACATTTTAAAACTGAGCCACATTCTGATTTTACAGAGCATTAGGCAGAACCAGGGTTTTCACATTCATTTTAGTGAAAACAAATACATAGCAGTTAAGGAAACAAGTCTCTTAATTAGTTTTCAAAACTGAAGCACAAACTGGTTTCAAAGACTGTAGGTAAAAGCAGTATTTTCACATTAATTGTAGGTTAAAACAAATGCATAGCAGCCAAAGAAATGTCTACCTTGGTTAGTTTTCAAATTGAAGCAATTGCTGATTTCAAAGAGTGTTGCATAAAACCAGTGTTTTCCCATTGTTTTAAAATAAAAACAAGTCCATAGCATTCATTGAATATTTATCCTACTTAGTTTTCACAACTGATTCACAAACTGGTTTCAAAGAGCATTAGGCAAAACCAGTGTTTTCACATTCATTGTATATGAAAACTAGTGCATAGCAGACAATGAAAAATGTATCATAATTAGTATACAAACCTGAGCCACATACCGAATTTACAGAGCATTAGGTAAAACCAGTGTTTTCACATTCATTAATGTGAAAACAAATGCATAGCTGTCAATGAAATATGTATATCAATTAATTTTTAAAACTGAAGCACATACTGATTTCAAAGATCCTTACTAGGAACCAGTGATTTTACATTCATTCTAAGTGAAACATATGTATAGCAGTCAATGAAACCTGCATCTTGCTTAGTTTTCAAAACTGAATCACATATTGATTTCACAGAGTGTTAGTTAAAACCATTATTTCCTCATTAATTGTAGTGAAAACAAGTGCATAGCATTCAAGTCAACATGGATACTTCTTAGTTTTCAAAAGTAAACCACATACTGATTTCAAAGAGCATTAGATATAGCCAGTGTTTTCACATTCATTGTAAGAAAAAACAAATGCACATCTGTCAGTGAAACACTAATCATACTTAGTTTTCAAAACAGAAGAACATAATCATTTCCCAGGTTGTTAAGTAAACAACCGTGTTCATTGTTTTCTAAGTGAAAACAAGTCCACAGCTGTCAATGAAACAAGTATCTTGACTAGTTTTCAAAACTGAAGCAAATATGGATTTAACAGAGATTTAGATAAAACCAAAGTTTTGCATTCATTGTCAGTGAAAACAAATGCATAGCAATCAATGAAACACGTATCTTGTTTACTTTTCAAAACTGAACCACTTACTGATTATAAGATTGTTAGGTGAAATGAGTGTTTCCACATTCATTGTAAGACCATTAAGTCCATAGCATTCAAAGAATTATTCATTTTGCTTAATTTTCAAAACTGTAGCACAAACTGATTTCACAGAGCATTAGGTAAAAACAGTGTTTTCACATTCATTCTAAGCAAAAACAAGTATAAAGCAGTCAATGAAACATTCATCTTGCTTAGTTTTCAAAACTGAACCACATACTGATTTCACAGGGCATTAGGTAAAACCAGTGTTTTCATATTCACTGTAAGAGAAAACAAGTGCATAGCAGTCAGTGACACATGTACCTTGCTTAATTTTCAAAACTGGAGCACATACTGATTTCAAAGGGCATTAGGTAAAACCAATATTTCACATTCATTATAAGGGAAACCAAATCATAGCATACATTAAACATGTAACTTTCTCAGTTTTGAAAACTGAGGAAATACTGTTCACAGAGAGTTAGGTAAAGCTAGTGTTTTCTCTTTGTTTGTAAGTGAAAACAAGTTAATAGACATAAATAAAACTTGTATCTTCCTTAGTTTTCAATACTGAAACACATGCTGACTTCAATGATCATTAGGGAAAAACAATGTTTTCTCATTAACTGTAAGTGGGAACAAATGCCTAGCAGTAAATGAAATATGTATCTTGCTTAGTTTTGAAAACTAAACCATATAGTGATTTCAAAAGGCAAAAAGTGAAATGTGATTTCACTTTCATTGAATGTGAAATCAAATACATAGCAGTCAATGAACATTTTAACTTGCATACTTTTGTAAACAGAAGCACATACATATTTCCCAGGGTGTAAGGTAAAACCAGTGGTTTCTCCTTGTTTTCAAGTGAAAACAAGTAAATAGAAGTCAATGAAATATGTATCATTTTAGTTTTCAAAAATAAATCAAATAGTGTTTTCAAAGGGTTTTCACTAAAGCCTGTGTTTTCTCAGTATTTGTAAGTGAAAACAAGTCATAGATGTCAAACATGTATCATGCTTAGATTTCAAAACTGAAACACACTGATATAAAGAGCAATAGATAAAACCAGTGTTTTCACATCCACTGTAAGTGGAAACAAGTGCACAGCACTCAGTGAAACATGAAACATTCTTAGTTTTCAAAAAGAAGGACATATTGTTTATGGGGTGTTAGGTAAAACCAGTGTTTTCTGATTGTAAGTGAAAACAAGTCGACAGCAGTAAATAAAACATGAATCTTGTTTTGTTTCCAAACTGAAGCAAATACTCTTTACAGATAGCATTAGGGAAAAACAGGGTGTTCTCATTGTTTGTAAATGAAAACAAATGCATATCAGTTAATTAAAAGAGGTATCTTGACAAATTTTCAAAATTGAACCACATACTGATTTCAAAGATTCTTAGTTGAACACAGTGTTTTCAAATTCATTGTAAGTGAAACAAATACATAGCAGTCAATGAATCGTGTATTTTGCTTAATTTTCACTGAATCAAATACTATTTTCAGAGAGCATTATGGAAATCCAGTGTATTCTCCTTGATTGTAAATTGAAATGAATGCCTATCAGTCAATGAAACATGTATCATGCTGAGTTTTCAAAACTGACCCACATACTGTTATGAAAGAGCATTTGGTAAAACCAGTTTTTTTCATATTCATTCCAAGTGAAAGCTAGGGTAAGCAGTCAATTGAACATTACTACTGCTTAGTTTTCAATACTGAAGCACATACTGAATTCAAATTGTTAATTGAAAGTACCATTTTCTTATTTTTTGTAAATGAAAATGCCTATACCAGTCAATGTAACATGCATCTTGCTTAGTTTTCAAAACTAAACCACATACTGATTTCAAGGAGCATTAGGTAATTCCAGTGATTTCACATTCATTGTTAGTGAAAACAAGTACATTGCAGCCAATAAATATGTACCTTGGTTAGTTTTCAAAACTGGACCATACAATGTGTAAAACTAGTGCATAGCAGTCAATGAAACATGTACCTGGCCTAGTTTTCATTATCAGAGTACCTAGTGAATCCAAAGAGAGTTAGGAAAAACCAGTGTTATCACATTCATTGTAAAGGAAAACAAGTTCATAGCATTCAATGAAACATGCACATGCTTAATATTCAAAACTGAATTACATACTGATTTCAATTACTGTAAGGTAAAAACCAATATTTTCACATTAATTGTATGTAAAAGCTAGTGCATAGCAATCAATGAAACATATATCTTTCTTAGTTTTCAAAACTGAAACACATACTTATTTCAAAGAGTGTTACATATAATCAAAGTTTCCACATTCATTGTAATTGAAAACAAGGGCCTAGCAATCAATGAAACCAGTATCTTCCTTAATTTACAAAACAGAAGCAAATATTGATCTCAAAGTGTTCAATGAAACCAGTGTTTTTACATTCATTGTAAGTGAAAACAAGAGCATAGCTGTCATTGAAACATGTGTCTTGCATTGTTTTCAAAACTGAACTAAATACTGATTTCAAAGAGTGTTCAGTAAATGAGTTTTTTTTCAAATTCCTTGCAAGTGAATACAAGTGCATTGTATTAAATTAAACATGTACCTTGCTTAGTTTTCAATACTGCAACACATACTGATTTCAAAGAGCATGAGGTAAAACCCATGTCTTCTCATTGTTTTTAAAGGAAAAGAAGTCCATAGCATTCACTGAATATTTATCTAGCTTAGTTTTCAAAACTGAAGCACAAACTGATTTCAAAGAGCATTAGGTAAAAACCAATGTTTTCATATTTGCTGTAAGAGAAAACAAATGCATAGCCATCAATGAAATATGTGTCTTGCTTGGTTTTCCAAATGGAACCACATACTGATTTCAAAGAGTGTTCTGTAAAACCAGTGTTTTCTCATTCACTGTAAGTGAAAACATGAATAGTAATGAAAAATGTATTTTCCTTACTTTTCAAAAGAAAAACACATGTTGATTTCCCAGATGGATAGGTAAATCCAGTGTTTCATCATTGTTCAAAAGTGAAAAGAATTCCTTAGCAGTCAAAGAAACATGTATTGCTTAGTGTGTAAAATGGAAACAAATACTATTTCTGAGAAATCAAGGTAAAACCAGTGGTTTCTCATTGTTTGTAAGTGAAAACAAGTCCATAGGAATGAATGTAACATATATCTTGCTTAGTTTTCAAACCTCAACCAAATACTGATTTCACAGAGCAGTAGGCAATACCAGTGTTTTCACATTCATTGCATGTGAAAAAAATGCATAGTAGTCAATGAATAGTTTTGAAAAATGGAGCAAATGCTCTTTTCACACAGCATTAGGCATGCCAGTGTTTTCTCATTTTATGTAAGAGAAAACAAGTCCATAGCAGTTAGGAAACATATCTTTCCTTGTTTTCAAAACTGAAGCACACAGAGTTAGGTAAAATTAATTTTAAGTGAAAAAAATCCATAGCAGTTAGTGAAACATGCATTTTTCTTAGTATTGAAAACTAAACCACATACTGATTTCAAAGAATGTTAGGTAAATCCAGTGTTTTCAAATTCATTGAAAGTGAAAATGATGCAGAGCAGTCAAAGACATACGTATCTTGCTTAGTTTTTAAAACAGAAGCACTTTCGGATTTCACAGCGCATCAGGAAAAACCAGTGTTTTCTCATTTTTTGTAATTGAAAAGAAGTCCATAGCAATCACTGACAAAAGTAAGTTGCTTAGTTTTCAAAAGAGAAAGAAATTCTCTTTTCAAAGAGCATTAGGTAAAACCAGTGCTCTCACATTCATTTTAAGTGAAAATAAATGCGGAACAGGCAATGAAATGCATAACTTGCTTAGATTCCAAACTGGAACAAATACTCTTTTCACAGAACATTTGCTAAATCAGTGTTTTCTCATTGTTTGTAATTGAAAACAAGTACATAGCAATCAATGACATATGTATCTTACTTAGTTTTCAAAATTGATGAAAATATTCTTTTCAGAGTGTTAACTTAAACCAGGGTTCTCTCATTGTTAGTAAGTGAAAACAAGTCTATAGTAGTCAATGAATCATATATCTCTCTTAGTTTTCAAAAGTTAACCACATACTGATTTCAAAGAGCATTTGGTACACCAGTGTTTTCACATTCATGTAAGTGAAAATATAGAAATTACAATCAATGAAACATGTATCTTGCTTAATTTTCAAAACAGAAAGACATACTGATTTCCTAGAGTGTTAGGTAAAACCAGTGATTCCTCATTGTTTGAATAGTAAAACAAGTCCAGAGCAGTCAAACATATTTCTTGCTTAGGTTTTAAACTGAAGAAAATACTCTTTTCAGAGAGCTTTATGTAAAACCAGTGTATTCTCATTGATTATAAATGAAAACACTTCTATAGCGGTCAATGAGACTTGTATCTTGCTTAGTTTTCCAAACTGCATCACATACTGATTACACAGAGCCTTAGGATAAAATGGTATTTTCTCATGGCTTGTAAGGGAAAAAGGCCATAATTGTCAGTGAAACATATATCTTGCTTACCTTGCAAAATTGAAACAAATGCCCTTCACAGAGTTTTAGGTCAAACCAGTGTTTTCTCATTGTAGGTGTAACCAAGTCCATAGCAGTCAATGAAATATGTATTTTACTTACTTTTCAATACTGAAGTAAATACTCTTTTCAGAGACATTAGGTAAAACCAGGGTTTTCTCAGGATTAGTAATTGAAAACAAGTCTATAGAGGTAAATTAAATGTATATTTTGCTTAATTTTCAAACTGAAGAAAATACTCTTTTCAGAGCATTAGGTGACTCAAGTGTATTCTCATTGATTGTAAATGAAAACTCTTCTAAAGCAGTCAATGGAACTTGCATCTTGCATAGTTTTCAAAACTGAACCACATACGGATTTCACAAAGCCATAGGAAAACCCAGTGTTTTCTCATGCTTAGTAAGGGAAAAAAGGCCATAGCAGTCAGTGAAACATGTATCTTGCTTAGTTTGCAAAATTGGGGAAAATATTTTTTAACAGGATGTTAGGTAAAACCAGTGTTTCCTCATGCTCATTAGTGAAGACAAGTCCTTAGCAGTCAATGAAACAAGCATTTCTAAGTGCTCAGTACTATAGAACACACTGATTTCACAGAGCATTAGGTAAATCCAGTGATTTCATATTCATTGTAACTGAGAATAAACGCATACCAACCAATGAAATGTGTGTCTTTCTTAGGTTTCAAAACTAAAGTAAATAACCTTTTCAAAGATTGTTAGGTAAAACAAGGGTTTTCTCATTGTTTGTAAGGGAAAACAAGTACTTAGAAGTCCATGAATTATGTATCTTTCTTAGTTTTCAAATCTGAAGCAAATACCCTTTTCAAAGTGTGCCAGGTAAAACCTGTGTTTTCTCATTGTTTGTAATAAAAATTAAGTCCATAGCCATCAAAACACCACTACTTTTAAGAAATGCTCAATGAATGCACCAGATTGTTCATTATTGAAAATGAGACAAGTTACTTGTTTAATTTGCTGCTAGGGACTTATTTTCACTTACAATTAATATAAAAACACTAGTATTGTATAACACTCTGTGAATACACCAGATTCATCAATTTTGAAAACTCAGCAAGATACTTATTGGCTGCTATGCACTTGTTTTCACTTACAATCAATGTCAAAACACTGGATTTTCTTAATGCTCTGTGAATGCATAGGGCCTTCAGTTTTGAAAACTAAGCAAATTACTTGCTTATTTGTTTGCTATGTACTGTTTCACTTATGATCAAAATCAAAACACTGATTTTTCCTGATGCTCAGTGAATGCAACAGGTACTTCAGTGTTAATAATGAAGAAAGTTATTTTAATTGGATGATACACACTTGTTTCACTTACAATCAATGTCAAAACCCTGGTTTTACCTAATTCTCTCTGAATGCACCATTTAATCATCAATTACATGATTATTTGGGTGGTACACCCATGGTTTCACTCACAATAATGTCAAAACACTGGTTTAACCTAACATTCTCTGAATGCACTTGGTTCTTCAGTTTTGAAAACTAAATAAATTACTTGATTCACTGGCTGCTATGCACTTCTTTTCACTTACAATCAATGTCAATACACTGGTTTAACATAACACTCTGAAATGCAGTGGGTATTTCAGTGCAGGTCAACTAAGCAAGCTGCTTGTTTAATTGGCAGCTATGCACTTGTCTTCACTTACAATCAATGTGAAAACACTGGCTTTACCTAATGCTCTGTGAATGCACCTCATTCTTAAATTTTGAAAACTAAGAAAATTTCTTGTTTAATTGGCTGCTATGAACTTGTTTTCACTTATATTCAATGTCAAAACAATAGTTTTACCTAAACTCTGAATGCAGTGAGTTCTGCATTTCAGGAAACTTAGAAATTTACATCCTTAATTGCCTGCTACACATTTGTTTTCACTTACAATCAATATCAGAACACTGGATTTACCTAATGCTCTATGAATGTACCTGGTTCTTCAGTTTTGAAAATTAAGCATGTCCCTTTCTTAATCAGTTACTATGCACTTGTTTCACATACAATAAATATCAAAATACTACTTTTACATAATGCTCTGGGAAAGCACATGGTTCTTCAGTACTGAAAACTATGCAAGTTATTTGTTTAATTGGTTGCTGGGCTCTTGATTTCACTAGCAATCAATGTCAAAACACTTTTTACTAATAATTTGTGAATGCAACATGTACTTCAGCTATGAAAATTAAGGAAGTTACATCTTTAATTGGGTACTATGCACTTGTTTTCACTTACAATCAATTTCAAAACACTAGCTTTATATAACACTCTATGAATATATAAAATTCTTCACTATTGAAATGTAAGCAAGTTACTTGCCAATTGACTGCTATGGACTTGTTTTCACTTACAATCAATTTCAAAACAATGGATTTACCAAATGCTCTGTGAATGCACCTGCTTCTTCAGGTCTGAAAACTAAATAGTTACTAGTTTTATTGGCAGCTATGCACTTCTTTTCACTTATAATCAATGACAAAACTCTGGGTTTACCTAACACTCTATAAATGCACCAGAAACTTCAGTATTGAAAAACTAAGCAAGTTACTTGTTTAATTGGCTGTGATGCTTATATTTGACTTACAATCAAATTCAAAACACTGGTTTTATATAATGCTCTTTTAAGGTCCCATGTTCTTCATTTTGAAAACATCAAGTTATTTTTTGATTGGCTACTATGCACTTGTTTCACCTACAATCAATATTAAAACACTACTTTTACATAATTCTCTAGAAACACACCAGGTTCTTCAGTATTGAAAACTATGCAAATTATGGGTTTAATTGGATGCTACACAGTTGTTTTCACTTACAATCAATGTCAAAACAATGGTTCTACATAATGTCTTGTGAATACTCCTTGTTCTTCAGTTATGAAAACTAAGCAATTTACCTGTTTAATTGGCTGCTATGCACTGGTATTCACTTACAATCAATGTGAAAACACTTTTTTATATAACAATATGTGAATAAACCCAGTTCTTCACTTTAGAATAGGAAACTAATCAATTACTTCTTTAATTGGCTGCTATGCAATTTTTTTCACTTACAATCAATGACAAAACACTGGTTTCACCTAATGCCCAGTGAGTGTACCAGGTTCTTATGGTTAAAAAACTAAGCAAGTTTCTTTAATTGGCTGCTACACACGTGTTTTCACTTACAATCAATATAAAAACACTGGTTTTACCTAACACTATGTTAATGCAGTAGGTTCTTTATATTTAGAAAACTAAGTATATTACTTGTTTAATTGGATGCTACACAATTGTTTTCATGTAAAATTAATGTCAAAACTGGTTTTACCTAATGCTCAGTGAATGTGCCAGGTTCTTCAATTTTAAAAACTAACATATTACTCAATTGGCTGCTATGCTCTTGTTTTCACTTACAATCAATTTCAAAGCAATGGATTTACCTAACACTCTCTGAATGCACCTTGTTCTTCATCATTGAAATGTAAGCAATCTACTTGTTTAATTGCCTGTTCCTTACTTGTTTTTACTTACAATCAGTATCAAAACACTGGTTTTACACAACACTCTGTGAATGCACCAGATTTTTCAATTTTGAAGCCTAAGCAAGTTACATGTTTAACTGGGTGTTATACACTTTTTCCACTTACAATAAATGTAAAAAACTGTTTTACTAATGCTCAGGGAATGCACCAGGGTCTTCAGTTGAGAAAACTAAGCAAGTTACTTTAATTGGCTACTTTCCCCTTGGCTTCACTTACAATCAATGTAAAACACAGTATTTACCTAATGTTCTATGAATGTACCAGATGCTTCAGTTTTGAAAACTAGGCAAGTTACTTGTTTCAATGGGAATTACACAAGTGTTTTCACTTTCAATCAATGAGAAAGCACTCATTTTACATAATCCTCTGTGAATGCAGTGGTATATTCAGTTTAATAAACTAAGGAATTACCTCTAATAGATTGCAAAGCACTTCTTTTCAATTACACTCAATGTCAGAACACTGGTTTTACCTAACACTATGAATGCATCAGGTCCTTCAGGTTTGAAACCTAAGTATGTTACTTTTTAAATTGCCTGCTATGCACTTGTTTTCATTTACAATCAACAACAAATTCTAGTTTTACATAATGCTCTGTGAATCCACCAGTTTCTTCAGTATTGAAATTTAAGTGAGTTACATGTTTAACTGCTACTACTCACTTGTTTTCACTTACAATCAATATCAAAACACTAGCTTCATTTAATGCTCTGTGAATATACCAGGTTCTGCACTTTTGAAAACTAAGCAAGTTACTTCTTTAATTGGGAGCTATGCAGTTGTTTTCACTTACAATCAATGTCAAAACACGAGATTGAACTTACACTGTCTGAGTGCACTTGGTTCTTCAGTTTTGAAAACAAAAAAGTTACTTGTTGTATTGGCTGCTACATGCTTCTTTTTACTTACAATCAATTTCA
The DNA here is from genome assembly GCA_004027955.1 of Chaetophractus vellerosus. Classification (NCBI taxonomy): domain Eukaryota; kingdom Metazoa; phylum Chordata; class Mammalia; order Cingulata; family Chlamyphoridae; genus Chaetophractus; species Chaetophractus vellerosus. The sequence goes on from PVKH010015815.1 coordinate 13,602, forward strand.
AAAAACCAGTTTTACCTAACACTGTATGAATTAATCAGGATTCTGAGCTTTGAAAAGTAAGCAAGTTCCTTTTTAATTGGCTGCTGAACACTTGTTTTAACTTACAATCAATGTCAAAACACTGGTTTTACCTAACACTCTGTGAATGCAGTGTGTTCATCAATACAGGAAACTAAGCAAGTTATTTGTTTAATTGCCAGCTATGTACTTGTTTTCACTTACAATCAATGTGAAAAAACTGGCTTTACCTAATGCTCTGAATGCACATAGTTCTTCAGTTTTGAAAACTAAGAAAGTTACTTCCTTAATTGGCTTCTATGCAATTATTTTCACTTATAATCAGTGTGAAAACCCTGGTTTATCTGATGCTCTGTGAGTGCACCTGGCTCTTCATTTCTTAAGACTAAGAATGTTACTTGTTTAATTGGCTGCTACATACTTGTTTTCACTTACATTCACTGTCAAAACACTGGTTTTTCCTAACAATCTGTGAATGCAGTGGATTCTTCAGTACAGGAAACTAAGCAAGCTATTTCCTTAATTGGCTGCAATGAACTTGTTTTCAGTTACAATCAATAGCAAAACACTTACTTTATCTAATGCTCAGGGAAATCACCAGGTTCTACAGTTTTAAAAACTAACAAGTTATGTTAATTTGATGCTACACACTTGTTTTCACTTACAATTGATGTGAAAACACTTGCTTTTCCTAATGCCAAACTAATAAACTAGATTTTTCAGTTTTGAAAACTAAGCAGGTTGCTTGATTTCTTGGATGATACATACTTGCCTTCACTTACAATCAATATATAAACACTGGTTTTACCTAACACTCAGAGAATTCACCAGGGTCTTCAGGTTTAAAACATAAACTAGTTATTTTAATTGCTACTACAAACTTGTTTTCACTTACAATGTCAAAACACTGGTTTTACCTAATGCTCTGTGAATGCAACAGGTTCTTCAGTTTTCAGACCTAGGGAAATTACTTGTTTCATTAGGTGCTATGCAATTGTTTTCACTTTCTATCAATGACAAAATACTCACTTTTACTATTGCTCTCAATGCAGTGGGTCCTTCAGTTTCTTAAACTAAGCAATTACTTCTTTAATTGGCTGCTAGGCACTTTTTTCACATACAATCAATATCAAAAAACTGGTTTCACGTAATGCCCAATGAATGCACCAGGTCCTTCAGCTTTAAAAACTAAGCAAGGTTCTTTAATTCCCTGCTACACACTTGTTTCCAGTTACACTCAATGTCAGAACACTCCTTTTACATAAAGCTGTATGACTGCACCAGGTCCTTCAGGTTTCAAAACTAAGCATATTGCTTTCATAGTAGTTTGCTATGCACATTTTACACTTACAAACAATATCAAACACTAGTTTTACATAATGCTTTATGAATGCACCATATCCCTCAGTTTTGGGTACTATGCAAGTTCCTTGTTTAATTGAGTACTATCCACTTGTTTTCACTTACAATCAGTGTCAAAAAACTGGATTTACTGAATGCTCTGTGAATGCACCAGGTTCTTCAGTTTGAAAAATAAGCAATTTACTTCTTAAATTGGCTGATGCACATGTGTTTTCACCCCAATCAAAGTCAAAACAGTGGATTTACCTAATGCTCTGTGAATACTCCAGGTTCTTTAGTTTTGAAAACTAAGCAGGTTACTTGTGTTATTGGATGATACATACTTGTTTTGACATACAATCAATAACAAAACACACATTTTACCTAAATCTCTGTGAATGCAGTGAGTTCTTCATTTCAGGGAAATTAGAAATATATATCCTTAATTGGCTGCTACACACTTGTTTTCACATAGAATCAATATCAGAACACTGGAGTATCTAATGCAATATGAATGTAACTGGTTTTCCATTTTAATAATTAAGCAGGTTCCTTTCTTAACCAGTTACTATGCACTAGTTTCACCTACAATCAATATCAAAAAACTAGTGTTCTAGTCAGGGTTCTCTCGGGAAACAGAATCAACACGAGATCTCTGTTAAAAATATAAGATTTTATAAGAGTCTCTCACGTGACCGTGGGGATACACAAGTCCTGGTTCCGCTGGCAGGCTGCAAGCCAGGGGCTCCGATGAAAGACTGATGAAGGGTCCTCGATGAGTTTGCTCCGATGAAAGACTGATGAAGGGT
>PVKH010015816.1:0-15963 GCA_004027955.1 Chaetophractus vellerosus
GAGATATGTAATAAAATAAATAAAGAAAAAATAAAAAAGAGTCAATAGCTGGATGAGACAAAGATCCAGCTATTATTGACATGGATGTCAATTCCAGATTGAAATGAGACTGACTTAAGACTGATATGGCTTACAGGCATACTAATTTTCCACTAACCCGTTGAGTACATACTTTCAAACACAATCAATGCAAAACATATACAGATAGAGCAGGCACAAATCCTGTCCCCAAAGGCAACCCATCCCAGTCTGTGAGAAAACACATGTATATAGGGGCTATAGTAGAAAACAGGGATGGTGAGGGTGGGTCAGGATTTAGAGGGGGAGGAGACTTCTCTATGGGAGATTTCAATTGGTGGTCGAGGCTGAGTACCATCTCCAAATGCCAATGACAGGAGAGCTGCTCTATTTGCAAGAGCGACCAAGAAAACTCATGGGAAGGCAAAGGACTGTCCATTTGGGCCTAACAATGAAGCCCTTTGTGAAGGGCCTCTTACAACCCAGGGCCCAATGAAGCAAAAAGGGGAGAGAGCCACACAGGTTCCTCACTCGGGAGGCCTCCTTGAAGCAGACCATGGGAACACAATCTAGAGCCACCAAACCTGCTCTGTGAATTCTCCTTTTGGTAGCTATGGTGGTGTCTTGGTCAATGTCACAGCCATTTGCACAGCCTGAGGGTCTTCCCATTGGTCCCCCAGCCCTCCAACCACCAGGAGAGCCTGGAGCACTGGCATTTCACCCACAGAGCTGGCTGAGTCAGGGAACCCATGTGTTTCCAGTTACTGGGATAGTTTTATACCCTGGGCTGGGATAACTTGGAGAACCCCTTTTACACTTTAATCAGTGGATTAACTAAGGGCTGCAGGAAGGACGTGGCATTTGAGCCTGGCCTTGAAGAAGGAGGAGAATTGGGACATCTGGATTGAGGAGAGGCACATAGCCCAAGATTTCATGCCAAGGCATCCAGTGAGGGGAAAAAAGAAAGAAGAAGAAAAAGTACATTTCCGGGAACGAAAAGTTAGGGCACAGATATACACAAGCATCTGCAGTGTTTATCTTCTCTCTTGTAATTTTTCCCTACTTTATATCAGCTCAGGGACAGAACCTTGACCTCCCTCCAAATTTTTCCCACATCCAAGCTCCCTAGTGTTCATTCATCATAAATTTCAAAAAACCATTAAAGTTCTTACAAGAGTCTAAATAGATGTAACTGCTCTCATGCATATGCTCCCACTGAATACATTCCTGCAACAATCCTGTTCATTGGCCTAATTTGAAGTTTACCACACACACATCCACATTTCCTTTTTTCTTCCTCTATGAAGATGCCGGTTTGTCTCTGACATTACTTCCTGTGGGTTGAGGATATCAGGAGACACATCTTCAGGAAGAGCTGGGATAAGAAGGGGGCAGGAAAGGGCATATTACAGAGTCTCTAGCCTGAAGGAAGACCCTGCCTCTGGGATCAGGCAGGGTTTGGAGGTGATGGTTCAGAAGCTGCCGGGCACCAGCAGCAGCTGCAGTGCCTGAGAGCTTGATAATCCTGCAGCATCTCAGGCCCTGCCCCAGAACAACTGAGTCAGAATCTGGTATTGAACAATATCTGTAAATTATCCCCAGGAGATAGACTTAGATAACAGATAAGCACTTCATCTAAAAGTGGCGCTCTCTCTGTCTCTCTCTCTCTGTCTCTCTCTGTCTATATATATATATTATTTTTTTCTTTTTAGTTAGGCCAGTAAAAAGAATTTATTGGGAAATGGGGGAAAAGAACAGAGCTTGCTGAGAAACGGGAGAGAAGGATGGAAATACGCACCGAGATTTGGTGCAGGCTCCTCTAGGCAGAGAGAGAGGGCTTTGGCTTGTGTGGTCACTTTTAAGCTATTCATTAGTCCTCCCCTTCTAATGCTAAGGGGAGGGGCCCCAGCTGTATTGGTTACCCCAACAATAATGGTGGGGGCCAATGGTGAGGCCTATTTGGCATTATATATTTTTAAAATTTAATGTGGTACATTAGTCACAATTGATGAACAAATATTAAAGCATTGCTACTAACCATAGTCAATAATTTACATTATAGTTTACACTTTGCACCACACAAATTTATAGGTTTTGACAAAATATATAATGGCCTGTATCTGTCATTGCAATGTCATTTAGAACAATTCCAACGTCCAAAAAATGCCCCATATTACACCTATTCTTCCCTCTCCTTCCCCTCAGAACCTCTGGTGGCCACAGCCTTTATGGCAATGTTACAAGTTCTTCCATTGTCATAATCATAATAAATCTACTTTAGTCCATAGTTGCCTTCCTCCCTTATGTTTGCACATTTCTCAATCTTGAGGATTTTGGATGATGAAGCCTACTGTTTCTGATCGAGAGGGGGCTTAGATCCCATGGGGCAGATGGATGGAACTGTCTTGTTTGCAGTTATAGATACTCTCTGTTTTTAGGATGGACATTGTCTATCATCATCCTTTTGTTAGTTGTCCTGGGTGAATCCAATGAACTGGAGAGTAGGTGTTGCAAATTTGCTGAGATTCAGGGCTCAACCAGCATAAGTACAGACTGAAGATTTAAGTCTAATGAGATTAATGAGTATAGTGCTAATTATACTCATAAAAGGGGCAGAAGAGCCCTGTGTAGGGAAATTACAAATGAGTCTAACTCTTGTTACATTGGAGAACATATATTCCAAAGTAAGACCCACTGACAGGGCACCTATTCCTGAGATTGTCTGCCCTGCCTATAATGTCTAGATGTCTCTAGAGCCCTCAGGAGCACCCCTGCTTGAGGTACAGTTTACTGTGGCATTCAATGAGATTCTCCTGAGACGTGCATAAGCATAATACCTGGAATGAATTCCCATCTCACTTTGAAATCTCCTAACCATAAAAACTCATTTGTATTTAATATTTCCCCCTCTTGGTCAAGGTCTTTTTACAAATACATCCCTAGTTGGTGCTTGGTAATAATCCTTCAGTGCCAGGGAGGCTCTTACCTGGGAGTTGTTTCCCACACCAGCAGGAAGGTAGTGAGTTTAGATGCTGAGTTTGGCTTAGAGAGAGGCCACATTTGAGCAACAAGGAGGCTTTCAGGTGGTAATTTTTAGGCAATGTATAATACTAAGCTAAGTTTCAATTTCACAAGAACAAGGGTCATATCAAGGGCCTGGCATATTGGTCTGTCCTCCTTTGCTAGGCACTGCCCGTGCACTCTAGGGATTCTTGCCACTTTATTAGAGAATGCAGCAGGACTTCCCAGGATGGGAGTTCAATTTTCTTTTGGCTATTTTGTAAGTCTAGCTATCTTTTAATCCTCAGAACCACTGGACACAGGTATTCTTATCTCCTTGCAACAAACTGTGGCTCAGAGAGGTTAACTAATTTGCCCAAAGCCACACAGCTACCTTGTGGCAAGGCCCATATTTGAGCTCCAATATAGTTGGTTTCAAAGTTATTATCTTTTCTGCTACAAACCTGAAGTCCAACAAAGAGTGAAGAAATGGAAAATCTAGCAATAGGCAATTCTGGGAAGTGTGGGAAGGCAGGCAGGTAAGCCATTATCTGAACATCAATCCACAGGTCACCAAGCCCAAGGGCTAGGAACCGGGGGCTAGGACCCATTCTGAAGACCACACGGGGACTGGCATGAGCAAGACTAAGCCCCTGTTCTCCAGAGTCTGTAGCACAATGTGGGGAAGAAATCCAGAGGCAAACCTGTCCCCTTCTACACACTCCCTTCATCTAGAGCAAGGCACAAATCTGGCAGCCAGTACTGGGCCAAATTCAGCAAAAAGGCAATAAAGTGACATCTGGGGCTGCATGCAGGAGCATCAAAATTAGAGTTTCTCCTGCCTAACATCAAACCTGGACCTCTAAGTAAAAGGCTGAGGGTGGGAAGCAGGCCAGTTCTGAGAAGATGCTGGTTGAAGTCATCGCCTCGTTCGGTGGTGAAGGAGTCAGTATCCCCATCAAGGGCAGCTATCAGGCTTCTGCTAGACTGTGGGGAAACCAAGCCAATGGCAGCCCTGGTGGGGTACACAGGCCACTGGGAGAGGCCGGGCAAGGGTTGCAGGGCTCTGCTAGGGGTAAACCCAAGTTGCTGTGGGAGGCCCTATTTCAATAGCATCTCCAGGGAGCCCAAAAGCCTTGCCAACCTAAGGCTTTTGTTTTTAACCGAGGCCCTCCATCCAGATTCACTTGTTGCCAAGCAAAGGTTACTGAGAAACAACTTCTTCATTTCTAGTAGGTATCTAGAAAGCAACAGAGGGATGGTAAAAAGTCGCATGACAACAATTTGGCAAAGCTTCCTAGAATTGCTTTTCTATTTTTTGGTTTTGTAAGCTCTGGGGTTCCATTAAGAATTCCACAGTCAAGCAAGGATTGCATCTCTTAACACTTTGCAAATCTTCCTCACTAATGCTAGAAAGCATGCTTAGGGCAGAGCCATTGATTCTCTGAGGCTCGGTTTTCTATGTCCCTCCCGATTACAACAGACCCCAAGCTGGACTGGCTATCCAATTTTTCCTTCACAGTCATACTATTAGGAAATCCGTCTTTGTAAATCAGTGCTTTGACCCTGTCCCTCCCTGGCTTGAAGACTTCAAAGGCTGGTGGGAGAAAGTCCAAACATGGAATTGTAGTCAAGCCCATTCCTTGGCAGGCCCATGGCACCCAGGAAAGCCTCGTACTTGGTGCTCCCCCACCTGGAGCACCATCTTGGCCGTGTCTCCATCCTTGGTGCCCCCAAAGAAGCCAAGCCACTGGACTTTTCTCCTGCAGTTAACCTTAGCCAAAGACCTCTCTCAGCCAAGCCAACCCTACTCAGAGGAGACACGAAGCCAAGGCCAAAGTCTTCTTGCAAAAGACCCATGAGCCAGCTGCACTCTGTACAGCTGTGAGTGTTGCTTGGAGGTTGAGGGAAGTGGTTTGCTCATAAATGCTTAACAGCTGGTTCTTCCGGGGGAGGGGGGAAATGCATATATATATATATAGGTTTATTATAAACTTTACTTATATACAATAAACACAATATGGTAAATTCCATATAGCGAATTGGTTCCTAAAGAATAAATGCTTCCATTGATTTATTTTCCTTAAATTTATTGTGGCAAAATACATATGACATAAAATTTGTCATTTTAACCATTTTTGAGGGTACAATTCAGGGACAATTACATTCACAATGTTGTGCAACCCTTACCACTATTTCCAAAATTTTTCATCACCCCAAAGAGAAACTCTGTACTCATTAAGCAATAACTCCCCATTCTCCCCTCACGCCAACCAGTGGTAACCTCTAATCTACTCTCAGTCCCTATGAATTTGCCTATTCCAGATACTTCATATAAATGCAATCATATAATATTTGTCCTTTTTTTTTGCCTAGCTTATTTCACTTAGCATAATGTTTTGAAGATTCATTCATGTTGTAGCATTTATCAGACCTTCATTCCTTTTTGTGGCTGAATAATATTCCATTGTGTGTAGTACCACATTTTGTTTATTCATCTGTTGGACACTTGGGCTCTTTCTACCTTTTGGCTATTGTGAATAAGGCCACTGTGAACATTGGTATTTTAGAATCTGTTCAAGTACCTGTTTTCAATTCTTTCAGGTATATGCTGAGGAGTATAATTGTTCCACTGATATTTGACAAACTCTTGCATCTGTAGCCAACTTATGATTTCAAATGATAATGAAGTATAGTTCCAGCATGAATGGTTGGTATTTTCATTTGCATAAACAAGTTAGAGGAAAGCAAAACAATGGAGATCTATGTCAGAACTTCACTCATTCATCAATGATATGAGCAAGTTCTTTACAAAATCAGATAATAATTTTCAAACACTGGAAGAATATTTCCTCACTTTTTTGTACTCTTCACAATGTACACCAAAGTGTACCATGTAACAGACACAGTATACTTTAAAGTTTTGTTGGCATTATTAACATTGTCTCAGGACCCGACTGTAGCTCAGTTGGTAGGGCTCTGGTTTACCACATGGGAGGCCCCAGGTTCGGTTCCCAGGGCCTCCTTGAGCAGGCAGACTGCCTCGAGAAGGCAAGCTGCTGCAGGCAGGGCAAGCCCCCATGAGCAGGGCAAGCCACCGCGAGCAGGGCAAGCTGCTGCGCGGTGAGCTGACTTGGTGGGTCGCTGCAGTGGGGGGAGACAAGCAGACAGAGAAGAACACAAAAATGAACACAACAAGAACAAGCAGAAAGGGGGGGGGATATATAATAAATAAATTTTAAAATCTTAAATATATATATATATTGTCTCCATCACTTTCTTATGTCTAGAAGACAAATTTTGCTTTGTAAAGGGCCAAATAGTAAATATTTTTGACCTCGTCGGACCATCCAGAGCCTATTGGAACTGCTCAACTCTGCCATTGTAGTGTGAGAGCAGCCAAAGAGAACACTTCATTGAATGAATGTAGCTGTCTTCCCATGAATCTTTGACAAAAACAGGTGGGGGCCAGATTTGGTCTACAAGCCTTCTTTAGCCAAACCCTTGTCTAGATAATCAACAAAACAATAAATCAAATCCTGATTTGTAGCATTTGTTTACAAATCAACCCCACTGCGGCTGATTTCAAGTTATTAACATAGTAGTGAAAAATAGTAGTGGGGAAGAGGCATACAGCAAGCAGCATCCCATGGCACAATACTTCCACCATAGAGTGACAATAGATGTAAAGAGCCATAAGTGCACAGAGGATAGAAAATTCAGCCAAATGTCTGGGAAGTGAAGATTTGAGTATTTATGACCTTAATTCTAATATAACTTATTTAATTCTAAGTACGTATAAGGTTTATATAGCTTCTTGATTACTTTTATTATGGTAACATGTATACAACATAAATTTTCCCATTTTTACTACATTCACGTATACAATACAGCAGTGTTAATTACATTCTCAACAATGTGCTACCCTCACCACCATCCATTAGCAAAACTTTTCAATTACCCCAAATAGAAAGTCTGCTCTCCACTCCCTACCCTACATTCCTTTGAAACTTCTGATCTACTTTCTGTCTCTGGGAATTTGGTTATTCTAAGTATTTCATTTAAGTGAAGTTATACCATATCTGTCCTTTTGTGTTTGTCTTACTTCACTCAACATGATCTCATCCACGTCATGTCATGTACCAGAACTTCATTCCTTTTTATGGCTGAATTATACTCCATTGTATTGATATACCACATTTTCTTTGTCCATTTACCTGCTGATGGACTCTGGGATTGTTTCCACCTTTTGGCTATTGTGAACAATGCCACTATGAACATTGGGATGTGAATATCTGTTTAAGTCTCAGCTTTCATTTATTTGGAGTATCTACCTAGAAGTGGAATTGCCAGGTCCTCTGGTAATTCTGTTTAACTTTTTGAGAAAATGGCAAACTGTTTAATTATTTTCTTACACTTTATTGTGAAATGATTTCAAATTAAAAGACAGTAACAAAAGTAATACAAGACCATACAGAGAACTCCAAGAAACTCTTTCCCCCTTATCCAGATCCATAAATTTTAACATTTTGTCACATTTGCCCTAATATTCTGTATCTATATAGTTTAATTTTTAATAATTATTAAAAATTAGGACATTAGGGCAAATGTGTTTAACCAGCTCACAAAATTCCTGAAAATTTGTCAATTGAGTCTCTCGAACCAATATTAGTCAGCTCTAGCACACTGCTGGTTAGGGAGAGTGTGACAGTTTGAAGCTTTTTGTGTATCTCAGGAAAGATCATGTTCTTGAGTCTAATCCATGCTTGTGGGTGTAGAACCCTTGATTGGATTCTGTGGGGGAATTTTGATTGGATTACTTTGGTGAGGCGTGACTCAGGGTGGGTCTTGGTCCTCTTGCTGGAGTCCTTTAGGAATGGAGGACTGAAAGCAGAGACACATAGAAAAAAGCAGCAGAGTCAGAGAAGCCCCAAGAGGCGGAGAGAGAGGCTTGGAGGAGGGGGAGAGATGAGCCATGTGCCTGAGCACCCACAGCTGAGCTTGGGCAGAAAGCTTCGCTTAATGCCTTGATTTGGACAGAGCCACCATTTAGCCCTGCCATGTGCATGATGGCCAGCAGCCGACCTTCCGTGAGACGGCATCTCTGATGATGCCTTGCTTTAGACACTTTCACAGCCTCAGCAACTGTAAGATTTTACCCTAATAAATTCCCATTATAAAAGCCAGCCCATTTCAGGTATATTGTTCCCAGCAGCTTTTAGCAAATCAAGACAGGTAGTATGTGCCATGGATGGGGCACTCCAGAGCCTGGAGTAAGGGAAAGCCAACCCACTGGCTCTTCCCCCTGAATCCTATTTTCCTCCCTGAGGCAGGAACCCTGAGAGAGAGAGAGCATCAATCCCAGTCACCGTCCCCATCCCTTCTGGCTCACTCCAAAGCACCCAGTCACCTCAGAGTCTCGTCCTTGCATAGTCAAAATTATTCAGCCTGCTCCAAATAGAAGAGGACAAGTTCTTTTTGTGGTAAGCAAGGCTGTATGAGACTTGGCCTTGGGACCCATTCATGCTCATTTTGTTATGGAGAGCAGACTGCTTTCAAGGCCAAAAAGAACCCTCATATCTTCTATTTCCTTCTCCACCCAAGCCCAGGCCACACTACCCTTTGGTCAATCTGAATTCGTATGGAAGCTGTTTATATATGGCATCACATTTTCTTCTAGTAGTTTGGTATGACTCTTCTACCTCTCTGTTTAATTTATAAAGACTTTAGGAAAAGAGAGAGAGAGAGACTCTATTCTTCTTTGCTATTTCTCTCTGTCCCAGCTCAGGGCGAGACAGATAACAGTGACTTAATAAATGCTTGTTACTTATATAGGGCACAGCAACCAGTCATCAAAAAGCAATTTTGTCTTGGGCCCAGGTAAGAAGAAACCAGGACTTGGTTCAGGGGAAAGCAGAAATGAAACAGCAGGACATAAATCATTTCTACTCGCAAGCCTTAGCAAGCCTGAAAAGAACAGAACAACTTTCACCAAGGCTAGATCTCAGGGAGAATGGATTCTCCGGATCCCCGGTTTCTCCTCACGGAGATCTGCCCAAGATGGAGGTACTGGCCAGCAGCCCACGACAGAAAAGGAAGTCTCTATGTATTGTTTTGCTAATGCTGTCTATCATAACAAACACACTCCAAAATCTCCAGGGCTTAACACACTATAGACTTATTAAATTTTGCTTGCATAAAGCCCAATTCCCAGAAACCCGTGCCAGGTAGTGGGAGAGATGTGGGGGAGGGGAATAGAGAAGGGAGAACTCTGTTCGCACAGGCATTTGTGGACCCCCTGACAAGGCTGCGCCCTGGTCCCTGGGGAAAGAAAGGGCATACAGGATCACGCAGGGAGGCTTGGGGCAAGGCTAGCCTGCGTGCCATCGGTCAGAACTCAATAGGCTGGGAAAGCAACGACTCAGCACTAGAGAGTGGGAACACAAGCCATTGGGGGACACTTGCCATCTCTGCTGGCAAGGATGGAGTCCCAGCTGCAAGGATAGCCCAACAAAAGCTTCTCTAGGCTTTAAGGCTGCCTCCTGTCCTCGGGACAGTTCACAACTGCACTCTAGAATAACCTGAGCCACCATGTATAACAATGATTTGCTACTCGATAAGCCCTGTCTCCCAGGACTAATGCCCAAGTCCTGGACCTTAAAATCCTGCTGGCCAAGACCTGCCCCGACCCATAACCAGGACAGGTCAAGATGGAGGCTTAGTCAACTCTGATGTATAGAATTTGACTTAGACATCAGGCAGAGCTTCCCACAAAAGGGGGTAGTTAAACACTCGCTTAGTTGGAAGTTACCCAAAGAAATAATCGTTCCAAGCCTGGAAAGAGTCATTCAAGAAATAAGAATGAACTCGATATTTCAAGGTCCCTTTCAGCCCCAAGAGAGTCCATACCACAGTTCCATGTGGCTGGTCTACTAGTCTGCTGCTCTGCTCAAGTGAAACAGCAAGGGCCCTAAATAATCTAACATCACCATGCTCTCTTCTCCCCTCAAACGGCTCTCGACTGCAGCAATTGCTCTCAGCCAGGTCCAACCTTATGGAGGTTGGGAGTAGTTTATCAGTTGTTGTAGATTCAGTCTTTAATGAACATGTGGGAACTCATGCTACAGACCCTGAGATGCCAAAAACTATGGGTATTTTCATGGCATTTCCCAGCCTTCGGTGTCTCAAAAAGTGAATTTGATACCCAATGATGACATTCTAGACGAGAGCTTTCCAGGAAGGAAATTTGATGTAATGTTGGCAAATAGTCTGGAAATCTACGGGAAGGAGGCACATTTGATTTCCAAACATTTATCACTGAGAGTCACCAAAGATGCCACACTCTCAAATATTTTTTCTTATTTATGAGCCATAAAATGAGAGTGGGAGGAAAAAAAACACCTAAAGTGGGGAGAATACTTCAGTAGAATAAAATCCCCCAAAATGCCAAGCAGGAAGACAAAAGACCCAAAGGATAACTCAGACTACTTGAAATAAGAGGAGAGAGGGAATAAAATATTAAACATAAAACAGTATCCATATGTGGAAAGAAGTTGAGTTGAATTAAGATAACTGTTGAGCCATGTTCCTTGAAAGGAAGCAGAAAATAAAAATAAATGCTCTCACATCCCCTCAACAACAAAAAAATTTACGTGACACCAAGAATGTTGAACTTCTAACGGGCACCTTTCACCTGGGTAAGTCCCCTCTTGAGGGTAGAAAAGATTAGATCAAAATATACTGGATATATTTGCAAGGCTAAAAATGTCTCCTTAGAAAGCGGAGAGGAGGTGGATGTGGCTCAAATGGTTGGGCGTCCATCTGCCATATGGAAGGACCTGGGTTCGATCCCGAGACCTCCCAGTAAAATTTTAAAAAATAAAAAAAGTGGAGAAGAGGGGGTGGCACCCCCAGAGAAGCTCAGATACACAAGCCAAATAACAGTGCAGCATCCCAGTGCTCACTGAGGAGATAAAATGGACCCACAAAGACACACACACATGACAAAGAATGTTGGGCTTGACAAATTTTAACCCAAGGGTTTAGAATCTTGAATACATTCGAACTAATTTTATACTAGAAGCAGAGAAGGAAAGAAACAGAATGAGGATGATAAAGTTTATGGGAAACAGACCCCAGTTTTACAGTTGTCATTGCCAAAAGAGGAGAAGGGATATCCATACCCCATGAAAAGCAGACGGGCCCTCCAGGTCCTCGCGAAAGCAGAGATTAGACATTTCTTCACTGAACAGCACACCCCAGTCTCACACGAGACCCCTGGGTGGGTTACGAATGGCCTCCCCTCCGATACACTCTCCTCTTTTTCCTTCCCAGCAGAATGCCTGGAGTAAAACACATGCTTTGGGTGTCTAAAAAGATGATGAAATGTATGGCGTCCTACTGTGGCTTTAAACAACTAAAGCTTGCAAAGTAAAACCTACAGGGGAAAAACCCGAGTCAATCAACTTAAAGTTCAGCTTGTGTTTAAAAAATAAAATCAAATAAAAATAAAACTCCATACTCCAAAGAGCGCATCTGGGACGATTTATATCGTGAAAGCCGGGTTGGAATGGAAACCGAGGAGGCCGTTAAGTACAGAGCTGCCAGGAGACCCTGCTGGAGCAATGGCCATGTGGCCACGCCTCCCAATTCGGGGTTCATTGTGGGACATTGCATCCTTGCAGGAATAGTAATTTCCTGCAAAAAAAACAAAAACAAAAACAAAAACCAGGTGAGCTGTAGACAGAGGTTTCGGCTCCTTGACCAGTGATAGAATAGGTGGAGGTGAGTGTGACACCGCACTGTGACTGTAATTAATGCCACTCAATTGTATGTTTGAATGTGGTTAAAATGGGAAAGTCTATGTTGTACATATGTGACCACAATTTTTAAAAATCTTTTTTTAAATGTGCAATGGAAAAACATTGTTCTTTGCAACCCAAAGCATTTTCACTGATAAAATGTTTGTACTGCCAGGCACCCCTTCCTTCTGGAAACATTTCTCTCCTTCTTTAGGAGAAACTGATCCTCCCTTCACTTCACCCCTCCCCCTCCCCCCAAAAAAAAAAAAAGAGACATAGCTCTACAGGAAGCTGCCCCGGCCATTCACTCCCCTGCCACAGAGGGAAATAAGGCTCAACCAGACCAGTCTTTTCCTGGATTTGGGGACCTGAAGGAAAAGAAACAGTCCCTCTTGGGTAGTGAGGTTGAGATGCAAGAGCCACCTGCAACCCTGCTTCCAGCTTTGTGAAGAAAGCCATCGAGGAGGAAAATCCCAAGTGAGAGATGTAGAGGAGAGTTCTAGAACATTCGAGACCCTGATTCCAAATGACCCAGAGGCCACCCCCTACAACACGTCCCTCAACAGTGAACCAGTGAATGCCCCCAGCCTCACCCCTGCATCATGGGAGCTAGGGGAATCCTACTTTCCCTTCTCTGGCTAGGATTCCCTGAAACAATAACTCAGGGGCTTTTCAGTGACAAGCCACAGAACTCACCAGGGCTGACGCTCATCTTTAAAATGAAGGCGTAGCATGCAATCTTCTCTAGAGTTCCTTTGGCTCTTCTCTGCACATGAAGCCCTCCCTATCTGCTCTAGACCCCTGCGGCCACCAGGGAGGGTGATGACGGTACCCACTGGGATTTATCTATAACTTTGCACATACCTTTCTCCTTCTCTTAAGTTGCCTCAGGTTAGTTAAACATAAAGTTAATACTGACTATTCGTGTGTGCATAGCACTGTCAAGAGCTTCCACTTATTGGGGGCCTGCTTGGAGCCAGGCTAGTTTGTTCATATATTTTTCCAATCCATATACCCCACATATTCCAGGCTTGTCCAGATGGTAGATCCAAATGGAGGCAAATTTACAGTCAACCTCTCACATTCTAATGCTCTAGGCCCTTGCCTGAGCTATGCTGGGGTTCCCCTCTCCAAATATTTCTGAGAATCCTTTGTTGTGGGTCCTAAGCAATTCCTTTAAGAATTTGTCTCTGGTTCCAACATCATGAAACATTCTCCACTCTCCCCCTTCTTGTGTCTTTCTATGGCCCCAAACTGGAGACTACCCCAAAGCTCATCAATAGTAGAACAGATGAAAATGGGGTGGTATGTTTACTCAATGGTAAACAATGAGAGTGAATGGCCACAACTTCCCACAAAAATATGGACAGATATCACAAACATAATGGTGAGCAGACACAAAAGGAAATGCATAGAACGATTCCATTTACAGAACGATCAAAATTAGACCAAACAAATCCAAGGCCTTGGAAATCAGGCGTCCCTGGGGAGGAAGGAGAGGAAGGGGGCAAAACTGGTCCTTCTGGGGGGTGCTGGTTAGCTTTGATTCTTGGTCTTAGTCATGGGTTGGACTCCATGTGTTGACTTTTATGGCAAGTGCATTCTCCTGTTCCTACCTTGTTCTTCTATATGAAAGTTTTAAAAGGAGGGAAAGGGGCCTGCTATCCCTGTGTCTGCAAGGCTAGTATTGGGGTTCCTCGCCAGCACCCCCATCCATGCTAGAATCTTCAGAGGCTTAATACCAGGGCCAATACTCCACTGGAGCCATCTGATCTGCCCCTGACCACAGAGGTCCCAGTCTCCCGTGCCCGCTTGGCTGCTGCTTCCAGGGTCTCACGCCACCTGCCTACTGATCTCTGCCTCCAGCTGATAGAGAAAAGGCCTTACCTTCCCCAGCATCCAGCTCCCGTGTTACAGTGACTTCAGTTTTACCACCCAACTCTCCGAGAAGCTTTTCCCTGGGAGAGTGTATTAGGTTTCCAGTAATAAAGAGCTCTGCTTCCACCACCGCCTGGCCTGGCCTGCCCGGGGTGTGCCGGGGCTCCAGCAGGGGAGTGAGGTCAATTACAGCCAAATGGGGTACTGGTGAAGACTGGGGCTCCAGATCACGTGCCTCTAAATCCCAGCTGCCACTTACTAGCAGTGTAAACTGGGCAAGTTACTTTAATCCTCCGTGCCTCTGTTTCCCAGTTCAGAAAAATGGGCTTCTCCATTGAGAGTATGAAGATCGAAAGAGATTATACATGTGAATTGCTTAGAACGGAGTCTGATCTATAGAAAGATTCCAACCAATCTTAGCAATAGCAATAATTGGTCCCTTCCTGCGGCCTGGCTTTGATTGCTTGTCCTGCCCCATGGTGCATCAGCTGTGTCTGTTTATTTCTGAATGCTGGTTGTTGAGAGAATTCATATTCTTTCCCAAAAATCTCCCCAAAGAAACTCTTGGACCTCATGCAAACTAGAAGATGGGGCTGAGCTCCACCCAAGTGGAGCCAGTTAGAGAGGTTTGAGCTAAACCAAGCCTACAAACAGCCCCTGTGAGTGGTTGTCTAATGCTAAATGCTGCCATAGCTACATCTTAGATCTGAGCCGGCAGGATACTATCAAAATACCACAAGCCTTGTGAAATAGGTAACAGGAGACCTAGTTTGCAAATGTGGAAATTGAAGCTCAGAGAGGTTCAGCAACTTGTCCAAGCTGATGTGGCTGGCAAAGAGCTGAGCTGGGTTTGGGCTCAGCTTTTTTGACTCTTAAAAACCCATGCCCTTCCCATTAGGCAACACTGTCCTCTTGGACACCAGGCACTGTGATGGCAAGGAAATAAGAGGCAAAGTTTACTTCACAGGAACTTATGATCAAAAGACAAAGACACACATCAGAAGTTAAATAGCCCCAGTCATCGACCCTGAAGCCTAAACAAGCAGAGACCTTTAGGAGAGCTGCTGTCAGCCAGCCATCTCAGATGGGATTTTGCCCTCAGTCACTACTGACTCTCCAGAGAACGATCATTAGATTGGTCTGTGGTTTCAAAGGGTCATAACAAGGTTGGAAAGGATGGACAAGCCAAAGACCAGACATCAGGGAAAGATGGAAGCAAACTTATCCTGGGTGTATTAGTCAGCCACAGGGGTGCCTTTTGAAATATACCAAAAAGTGGTTGGTCTTTATAAAGGGTATTTATTTGGGGTAGAAGCTTACAGTTACCAGGCCACAAAGCATAAAGTTCTTCCCTCACCAAAGTCCACATGTTGGAGCAAGACAGCTGCCAACGTCTCCAGCGTTCAGGCTTCCGGGTTCCTCTGTTCCCGGGGCTGCGTTTCTCTCCGGGCTTAGCTTCTGCTTCCTCCACAAGTTCAGCTGTAGACCATGAGGCTCTCTATGCTTTGCGTCTCTCCACAAGGCCAGCTGTAGACTATCAGGCAAATGGCTCATTCCAACATCAGAACTGCTTCACCTATCTGCTTCTCTCCTCACTGCTGCCTTTTTCTAGCCTTTTATACTTGAGACTACACCCACCGAGGGGTGGGGCTCAACGTCCCACTGACGTGGCAGTTAATGCCCTAATCATAACTTAATCATGCCCAGATGAACAGATTAGTTTAGAAACATAATCCAATTTATATTTTTGGAATTCATAATTAAATAAAACTGTCAAACCATTACACTGGGTAAGACACTGAGCAAAATCTCTTTCTACACTTTATCCCATTTTGTCTTCACAGCAATCCTATAGATAGGTACATCATCCCCATTTGGCAGATGAGGAAACTGAGGCTTGGGCAGTGGAACCAACTTGCAGGGTCACACAGCTAGTAAGTGGAGGAGCCATGATTCCATTCACAACTGTTTGGCTTCAGAGCCCATGTTCACGCACTGTACTCTGCTGCTGCCCAATTCGCGTGCTAGCCACTCTGAGAAGGGCTCGATCAAGCTGTGCCAATGATTCTAAGCCCTCTCCTGCAGTGAAGAAAGAACTTGATATCAGGCTGAGTTAGATGGCCCTGGGCTGTACACCTAGTGAAAATCTCTGATGAAACATGGCATTCCTTCTCTGTCTCTCACACCAGGCTCCTGAGAAGGCAGCAGCTTGAGTCACTTGCCTTGATATTCCCCATTCCAGGCACATAGAGCAGAAACAAAAAAA
>PVKH010015817.1:0-15953 GCA_004027955.1 Chaetophractus vellerosus
CTCAATCAGCTGGCTGATCTGCTCTTCTATATGACGGCTTACTTAACAGAACATAAAAACAAAAAATAAAAAGCCACAACTCAATAAAAAGGCTGCTCTCGTTTTGCCCACTTACAGGGCAGGCTGATCAATGTATTATTCAATAGGCAGACTTGAGCAGCAGGGACCTTCCTTTCTCCTATAACATATGGCCCACCCCAACCAGTGTCACTCAAATGGAGATCAGGCTAGAAAGGGAAACTGGGAGAAAGTAATCACCTCCAACCCCCACTCCAGGTTACTGGCCAGAAACTATGGAAGAATCTCTTGGGCTTCTATCTGGAAGGAGACACATGAGAGACTTTAAGGCTCCCTTCTTGTGTGAATAGGTTTCCTTTTTTTTCAGACTATTTTCTGATTAAACGTCTTTTAAGAGCTTGTATAAGGGAGCCTAGGAAACTGTATCTCGACCAAAAAAAGAGAAAAACACTTAGGATTTCTCTAGTTTCTTGCCTACTAGATGCATAAGCACTTTAAAGAACAATTTACTCTGTTCTCATGACATTGCTAGGAGACAAGAACCAGGGCCATTTTATAATTTGGGGCCCTGAAGCACAGAGAATGCAAGCAATATGGATGTAGTCACACAGCAAGTCAGAAGGGATGCACCCAAACCAAAATACTCTTTCTGGATTCCTAGATGGGCCTGGCCCCTGTGTTCTCATGCTAGTCTCAGGACCAGAGGAACCAGGTCAGGAGGGTGTGGCCTTAGGGTAGGTGGTCTCAGTGGAATGCAGAGATATGAAACCACTAAACCTGTCAGCACAAGGCAAGTTACTGATGACCCAGTGGAAAGATTTTCCAGACCAGAACTTTGAGTTTCTCTGTGTGTTTGTTATACGTGCATATGTATGTCTGTTGCACATGTATGTGTGAGTGTATGAATTTGGAAGGTGGTCAGGGGAGGAATGAAGACATCAAAAAACTGCCAGGTCATGGTGCTTGGCACTCTACCTTGGAGAAATAAACCCAAGAGAGATTCATTTTTTTCTAGCATCAATAAAATCTTTATTCCCCCACTCTCCCACTTCCTCACACACACATATACCTGCCATTCTTTTGAGAGAGGCTGGAATCTAAGCTTAGGAGCAAAACAAACAGATTCCCCAAACTCACTGCAAGGGGATGGAGCTGGCTTATCCTGAATAGCTGCTGAGACCTCAGGGCTAGAGCTATCAACACTCACAGCTCTGTACACTGTCTACCACTCTCGCTACCGTTTCATAGTACGTGGCTTTACAGAGCCCCCTCATTTCTTTCTTTTTTTTTTTTAAGATTTATTTTTTATTTTCTGCTTTTTGTGCCCTCCCCCCCCACTGCGGTGACGCGCCGAGTTAGCTTCACCAGGAGCGGTGGTCTTGCCCACTCGCGGGCGGCCTGCCCCACTTGCGGGCGGCACTGCCCTGCCTGCGAGCAGCTCCACTCTGCTCACAGGCGGCTCTGCTCTGCCTGTGGTGGCTTTGCCCTGCCCGTGGAGGCTTTTGCCCTGCCCATAGTGGCTCTGCCCCGCCCACGGCAGCTTTTGCCTTCTCAAGCGGTCCGCCCACCCAGAGAGGCCCCGGGGACTGAACCCAGGGCCTCCCATGTGGTAAACTGGTACCCTATCCACTGGGCCCCCTCATTTCTTGACACCCAAATTTTGTGACTCTCAAGGACTATGAAAAGGGGCCCCTCTGTTTCCTTTAAAGTATAAAGATTGGGGAATGAGTAGTTTGTGTTCAAATGGTACTGTGGGGTCTCAAGTATTTTAAAAGTATAATAGATTGCCAAGAGGGTTGTTAGGTAAAAGCAGATGTAGATATGAAACTGATAGCTGTTTTCCTTTAGAGGCAGAGTGGGCAATTCTGAAAATGGAGTCTGGGTAACATGAGGCAGAGGGCAGAAAACAGCAGCTGACAAAGGTGACGGCAAAGCCAATGGCCCTCAAAACCCAAATGGAAGAAGGTGATTGAACAATTGGGGGTTCAGAGAAGACTATATAGGATTTATCACAGGATTAAAGGAGGGAATGATGGGACATGGCTCTTGGAAAGACTGGTTAGTGCTTTTAAAAATCTGTGTTATTAGTGGACTCAGGCTTGGATGACTATGTCTAAACCTTATCTTAGTCCTAAACTACACATAATCTATGCCCTCAAATCCCTTCTCCTTAAGCTGTATACATGTACTGGGACTCAGGGCAAATGATCTGATAGGAGAAAAGTGCCAGACCCACTGACCCACTTTATAAGGCCAACTTCTGAGAAGAAAACAACTAAGAATCCAAAAATAATGTCTCAAGACAAACACATCAGAGAAGATATGTAACAGAGTTGATTGTGAGCTTAGAAATATCGGGCTTTTAGCCATCCTTCGGATTTAGCATCAGTGACAACTGGTGTTCCTGCATTCTCATAGCCAGTGAACCCCCTATCATGGGAACCCTAAGAAAACTGCCCATTACTCAACTATTCTCAAATTAGACTAAAACATGTTATCAATAAATGGAGGTGTGGTCTGCAAGATGTTGAGAAAAAGAGTGTCCCTTAGCCCAAACAAGTTGACTGCATTTATATAGAAGTATGCAGATGAGGACAGAGACATAGTCTACTGGTCAGTTTTCCAGCCACTACAATATTGTACTTACAGTTAGAAATAAAAGTACCTTAAGAGTCTGCAGCTACTTTCCAGGCTCTCCATAAGAGCATCTGTTTACCAACTATGTATTAGAACCTTTGATAACTTGTAAAGAGGTAAGTTGGGTACCAGACATATTCCAAGCCTGGGGTCCAGTTTCTAGATCTGGAAAACTTTTAATCAAGACTCTGTAAAGTGACGATTGCACCAAGGTGTTGCTTTCACTGGGAAGGCCCTGCTTGGCCTTCACTTGTGACTTCTTTCTCTCTTAAACTGTAATAGCCCTAAAAAGGTCCGCAGAATCCCTTTGGGCTGGAATTACCAAGATGAAGAGTAGTAACCAGCACCTTTTATGAACCACAATCACTCCCATTCCACTTTTTTTTTCATGGTCCGCTGTCCCAACCACTTAGCAATGATCTCTGGGCCAATCCAAATCTGAACCAGGTCTACAGACTCCTCTGTTTCAAAAGTTCCTCTCCCCCCTTTACTTTCCCTTTTAATTTCCCCAGGTAATTACACATTTTAATATCAGAATGAAAAAGGAACAACTGAAAGGTTGAGCGGTAAAAGTTTTCAACCTTGCCAAGGACAGGTTCCATAATGGAGGTTTCCAGAGAATCACAGCATTGGGGAAAACAATGAAGCTGTAAGGAAAGAACATGAGAAAAATGGTCGGGTGGGTGGGAACCCAAGAGAGCACAGAGGGATGGAAGGGTGGATGGGGAGGAATAATGAGACCTGTATGTTTTGGAACCCAGGACCTCCCATGTGGGTGGGAGGTACCTAATTGCTGGAGCACCTCCACTCCCTGCTTTGTTATGTCTCTCATTATGTTTTTCTCCTCGTGTCTCGTTGTGTCATGTTGTTGCGTCAGCTCGCTGTCTTGCTTGTCTCCTTTAGGAGGCACCAGGAACCGAACCTGGGACCTCCTGTGTGGTAGGTGGGAGCTCAATCGCTTGAGCCACATCTGCTTCCCTGAATGTCATTCTTGATTTCCTTTTAACTGACTCCCCCACCAGTAGAAAATCTTATTGACTCTACCTCCAAAACATATCCTGAACCCATCCACATCTTTCCATTTCCATTATCCTAGTCTAAGTCATCATCATTTCTCATCTGGGCTACTAAAATGGTCTCCTCAACTCACTGTTCTACTTCCATTCTGTAACACCTATGACCCATATTCCATCTGGTAGTCAGTGATTTTAAAAATTCAAATCAGATCATGTTACTTCCTTGCTTAAAAGTTTCCAATACCTTCCTAGTACTTTTAGAATAAAATCCAACCTCTTATTCCTAGCTCCAAAGCCCTTCATAATCTGGAATTTGCATCTCTCTCCTATCTCACCTTGAATCACTCTTCTCTGACTCTGCCCCAGTCACACTGGCCAGATTGCTGGTCCTCAAACATGCTGAGCTGCTTCCTACCTTACAGCCTCTGCATTAGTAGAATATTCTGTCTGGGATGTTCATTCTTATATCTGTTCATGGCTGGCTCCTTCTCATTCATATCTCAGATTAAATGGCATTGCTTCAGAGACATTTTCCCTGAGTATCTCAACTAAAGTTGGCATGAGGTCACTTATTTCTATGTGATATTTTTCTTGCTTATTAAGTTTCTTAGTGTCTTATCCACTTGAATGTAAGCTCCATAAGAGCAGGGGACTTTACCATTTGTACAGCTGATCCCACTTAAAATAGTGAGCGGCATAGAATAGGTGTTAATAAATAGTTGAATGAATTAATTAAAATATAATCATTCCCTGACATGAATGGCACCTGTTTAAAAGGAACAACACAAGGAACAAAAGAAAAATATTAAATAAGATAATGAGGGGCTGGCTGTATAGCGCAGTGGATAGGGCGCCGGTACACCACATGGGAGGCCCCGGGTTCGGTTCTCGGGGACCTCTCCGAGCAGGCAGATGGCCTGAGAAGGCAAAAACGCCGTGGGTGGGACAGAGCCGCCATGGGCAGGGCAAAAAGCTGCCACGGGCAGGACAAAGCCGCCACAGGCACGGTAAGCCGCTTGCGAACGGAGCAAAGCTGCCTGCGAACGGAGCAAAAAGCCACCCGGGAACAGAAGCAGACCCGCCCACAAGCGGGGCAGAGCTGCCTGCGTGGTGACCTGGCTCGGCGTGTCGCCGCAGCAGCGGGGGGAGACAGAGCAGACACAGAAGAAAGCAGAGAAAAAATGAACACAGCAAGAGCAAGCAGAAAGGGGGGGATATGTAACCAAAAATAAATAAATAAATAAACTACCAAAAATTTATAAAAAAAAAAAAGATAACGGCATCACAAGAAAAGAAAACTACAGACTGATATCTCTTATGAATACAGAAACAAACAAACAAACAAAAATCCTCAACAAAATACTAGGAAACCAAATCCAGCAACATATCAAAAGGATTATACACCATAACCAAGTGGGATTTGTCTCAGAAATGAAGGGTTGGTTTAGCATCTGAAAATCAATGAATGATATAACATACACCAAAATATACAGAATATATTCCATATATACCATAATAACATATATAACAATAGGGTGTATTATAATAATTGAATAAAGAACAAAAACCACATGACCATTTCAATAGATGCAGAAAAAACACTGGACAAAATCCAACACCATTTTATGATAAAAACTAACTAGGACTATAAGGGAACTTCTTTAGTATGATGAAAGGGTAACCCACAGCTAACATCATACTTAGTGGTAAGAAAATGAATGCTTTCCTTTAAAATCAGGAAGAAGACAAGAGAGTTCACTCTTGCTATTTTTAGTCAACATTGTACTAGACAAGGCAATTAGACAAGAAAAAGAAATAAAAGGCATCCATACTGAAAAGGAAGAAGTAAAACTGCCTCAATTCACGGATGACATGACTTTATATATAGAAAATCCTAAGGAATCCATTAAAAAACTACTAGAACTAATAAACTCGTTCAACAAAGTTGCAAGATAGAAGATCAATATACAAAAACCAATTGTATTTCTTCTAAACACTAGTAATGAGCAATCTGAAAACGAAATTAAGAAAACAATTCCATTTACAATAGTAGCAAAATGAACGAAGAACAGGAATAAATTAAACAAAAGAAGTGCAAGACCTGTACAATGAATACTACAACAATTGTTGAAATGAAAGATGGCCTAAATAAATGGAAAGATATCCCATGTTCATATATAAGAAGACTTAATATTGTTAGGATGGCAACACAATCCCTATCAAAATCTCAGTTGACTTTTTGCAGAAACTGAAAAGCTGAACTTAAAAATTCATATGTCAATGGAAGCAACTCATAACAGCCAAAGCAATCCTGAAAAAGAACCACCAAATTCCCAATTTCAAAACTTACTCAAAAGCTACAATAAAGTATAGTACTATCATAAGGAAAACATACATACACACACATACATATATAAGTTATTATTATGGTGTATATAAGATATATATGGCAAAACGGAGTAGAATTGAAAGTCCAGAAATAAACTCTCACACCTTCACATTTATGGTCAATTGATTTTTGACCAAGGGTCAAAACAATTCAACTGGGAAAGAATAGTTTCTTCAATAAACGATGCTGGGAATGGGATACCCACATGCAAAAGATTAATGTTGGACTGCTTCCTTATATCATATGCAAAAATTAAGTAAAAAAATGGATCACTGACCTAAATGTCAGAGCTAAAAACTATAAAACTCTTAGAAGAGAACACAAGAGTAAATCTTTATCCTCTTGGGTTAGTGAAAGCCTTCTAAGATACCAAAAGCAAAAAGTGACAAAAAATAGATAAATTGGGCTTTATCAAAATGAAGAACTTTTGTGCTCCAAAGGATACCATTAAGAAAGTAACAACCCACAGCCCACAGAATGGGAGCGAATTTTTGCATCTCATATATCTGATAAGGGACTTATAGCCAGGATATATATATATCTATATGTTTATATATGAACTCATAACTCAACATTAAAAAGACAAACCGATTAAAATGGGCAAATAATGTGAACAGGCATTTCTCAAAGAAGACATAGAAATGGCCAATAAGCACATGAAAATTAGTCAATAAGGAAATGCAAATCAAAACCATAATTAGTTATGACTCACATCCACTAGGTTGGCTGAAATAATAAAAGACAGACACTAACAAGTGTTGATGAGGAGGTGGAGAAATTGGAACTCTCATACATTGCTGGTGGCTATAAAATGGTGCATTCCCTTTGGAAGATGGTTTGGCAGTTCCTTAAGAAGTTAAACATGTAGTTACCATATACCCAACAATTCTACTTCTAGGTATATATCTAAGAGAACTGAAAACACTTGTGAACAGGGGCCGGCTCGATAGCCCAGTGGATAGGGCACTGGCATACCACATGGGAGGCCCCGGGTTCGGTTCCCGGGGACCTCTCCTAGCGGGCAGACTGCCTTGAGAATGGAAAGCCGCCATGGGCGGGCCAGAGCTGCCGTGGGCAGGGCAAAAAAACTGCCACGGACAGGGCAAAAGCCGCCACGGGCAGGGCAGGTCGCCCGTGAATGGAGCGCAGCCAGCCACCCATGAACTGAAAGCCGGCCGTGAATAGAAGCAGAAGCCGCCCACAAGCGGGGAAAGCCGCACCTGCGCAGTGACCAGTCTCGGCGCATCGCCGCAGCGGGGGGGAAGGGGAGATATGTAATAAAATAAATAAATCTTTAAAACAAAACAAAACAAAACACTTGTGAACAAAAAACTTATAAATGCTCATAGCAGCATTGCTCATAATAGTCCAAAGTGGAAACAATCCAAATGTCCATCATTTGTTGAACAGATAAATAAAATATGGTATATCCATAAAATAGAATATTATTTGGCCAGTAGAAGAAATATAGTACTGATACATGCTACAACATGGAAGAAACTTGAAATATTATGCTAAGTGAAATAAGCCAGCAAAAGGCTATATATTATTATTATAGAGACAGCAGGTAGATTAGTGGTTGCTAGGGCTGGAGAAGTTGAGGGGAAATGGCAAATGACTGCTAATGGATACAGAATTTCTTCTTCTTTTTTTTTAAAGACTTATTTTTAAAATTTTTTTCTGCTTTTTTTTGTCTCCCCCCTGCCTGCGGTGACGCGCCGAGTCAGCTTCACCGGTGAGCGGTGGCCTTGCCCACTCGCGGGCGGCCTGCCCTGCGCACGAGTGGCTCCACTCTGCTCGCAGGAAGCTCTGCTCTGCCCGTGGTGGCTTTGCCCTGCCTGTGGCGGCTTTTGCCCTGCCCACGGCGGCCCTGCCCACGGTGGCTCTGCCCCGCCCACAGCGGCTTTTGCCTTCTCAAGCGGTCCGCCAGCCCGGAGAGGCCCCGGGGACTGAACCCAGGGCCTCCCATGTGGTCAACCGGCGCCCCATCCACTGGGCTATACAGCCGGCCCCGATATAGAATTTCTTTTGGGGGTGATGAAATGTTCTAAAATTGAATGTGGTGATGGTTGTACAACTCTGGCAATGTGCTAAAAACCACTGAAGTGTATAGTTTAAATGAGTGAATTGTATGGTATTTTAATTATATCTCAATAAAGCTGTTTTAAAAAGTAAGATAGGAAGACTGAAAATGAATGAACTCTGCTTCTTTTTAAAAAAATTACCCTTGTTAGGTCTAACAACATCCACAGTTGGCACTTGTGATCTCTCAATTATTAACGTGGAACAACATGAGGCCGTTGCTAGGACGAGATGAGGGAAGAGTGTTCACAAACAGGAATACAGCTAACTCAACCTGAATAGGCTGGGAAGAATATCTGCAGGCTTCAAGGAAAAAAATAACCCAGCAGCAGAGACACATTATAACGTAGTGCAAAAAAAGTTTTAATAGATCCAACACATGTCTAGAAAAACAAAACAGAAACTAAAACCTTCAATACAAAATTTGCAAAAGGTCTTTAAGGCCTAATTGACAATTTAGTATCAAATAGTTTTTCTCTCATTGAGGATGAACTGCATTGTTTAATCATTTTATAAAACCTATCTTAAAAAACAAACAAACAAAAAACAAAAACAAAAAAAACCTATCTTGATTTCTGGACAAGGGAATCTGGTAGACCAACTGTACAATTCAAAGTGCCTTTCCTCATTCGGTGTCTGATCATGCTCTGGGATATGAATCTAGACAGTATTTGGAGTTTATAGAATAGACTGCACCATGAAACAGATATTAAAAAGGATAGCATGGAGTTAAAAGCTGTAATAAAAATTTCATTTTTATTCTGCTATTAAGGTATGACTGACATGGAAAGAATTTTCAAATTTGATTAAGAAAGCTGCTGACAGCAGGGAGCGGATGTAGCTCAGTGGCTGAGCGCCTGCTTCCCATGTATGAGGTCCTAGGTTCAATCCCCAGTACCTCCTAAAAAAAAAAAAAACAAAAACAGAAAGTTTCTGGCTGTGTTTATCTTTACTTTTTACTCCTGCTGGAATAATGAAAACAGACCACTTGGTTTACTTTTGCAATTAATTTTACTTCCTGGTTCCTGCCTGATTATGCAATGTTTTTGGTTACAAATAAAAAAGGGTAAGTTTACATTGCTAGCTTATTATTTTCATGGTATTACATTAACGAGGATGGAAAAATGTTTCTACTTACATGAAGTTTTTATAAAAATTTATTTTTAAATAAATGTGAATTTGGGGGCCTGGGCCACTAGGTAACTTCTCTAAGGTCTATGAGCTGATGCTATTTTATATTTCAAGTGTATTCCGTAATTACTGGTTTTACAGTACACTGGCTTCCTCTTCAGCAAACTTAAAAGGTCATAGAATTGATCTTGAGTAACACACAAAATCTAACCAGCAGATAAACTTTTTGATTTCATCATATTAATGTCAAAATGTAACCATTGCTTCTGTCTCTGACAACTCGACACAAAATATCCTAAAAAGGAAAAATGTTCCCTTACAGTCATGTGCAATAGGTCAACTCTGAGAATAACTACTAACTATTCCCTGCAGGTACCATGTGCTTTCCTGAGTTACTACCTCTCCTTTTAAACAATAGTCATACAGATACATTTTTAAGTGTCTTAAAGGCATAATCTCCATTTTCCATAAACTTTATCCTAAGCCTTGTGGATGTTGTAATACTAAATTTATATAAGATACTCTTGAATACTGTGAAAGAGGCAGTGACTAAGATGCCAAAGTCTCCAGGACATATCAACTTTTCTTATTAAAATCAGGATCCTTTAAATTGTTCTCTAGTAAATTCTGTGACAGTATCATTGACTGCCTCTTTTTGTGTAAGCCAACAATAATGTGTTCCTTTGTAGGATACACTATAAAGACTGGGGATGATTATTTGTGATTATAAAGCTGCATTATGTTTACTTTACTCTCTAGTTAACTTGGACAGTTGCTACAGTAGGGCCTCCTTGACTAGGGCCTGAATGGGAATTTGATCCAGCTCTGTAAAAATAATGGGGAGGCAATCTATTTGGAGAGGGTTCCCAGTCTCACCCACCACTTTCACACAGTACCTGATTTGGTCCTTTCAATAATTCTATGAAGTTGTCAGAGAAGTAAACAGAAGTTCATAGCAATTAAGTGACTTACTCAAGGTCGCATTCATTTGTTCTTCAGTTAACATAGTTTTTTTTTTCATTTTAAAAAAGTATTATTTTTTAAAAAAGCTTTACATAAATGCTACATCAAAAATATAGGGGATTCCCTCCTCCTCCCACACTTTTCCCCATTAATAGTATTTATTGATCAAAGTTGCCTATGGGTCTAAGTAGCACAGAGAATACTACTACGAACAAGAAACCAATCCTGCCTTCCAGGATCTTATAGTCCAAAAGGATGATCAGATAAGGAAACATAGGGATTTGTATATTTGAGTAGCTGACCCTATGTGCTCATCATTTTACCATTCCCAAGGTGTTCAGCACACTTCCTGCATGTTTCCATCCTGGCTCACTAATCTCATCATCTGTGATACATGTAGATATGTAGGTAATGATTACATACACAGTTACATAGACACATATATACATGTGTGTATATATAAAGGAGATGTGCATGTTCGTTGTTTTTAAGGTACAAGATTTGTCTACCTTCCATGGTACCAAGGAATCACACAATTCCATCTCCACTAAGAGACAAACCTATTGGTTCCTAGGAAATCACATCCACCCTGAGCCTTGGTAGTGACAGGACAGTGTCAAGGAAAGAATGTTAATGATTCTTCCACTAGCTGATCCCCAAAGCTCGGCAGAGGGGGGCTCATCCACTGCATATTTATACAGCACGTTGATTACAAAGCTCAAGGCAGTACTCTAAGTAGCTGAATTATTACCTCATTTCTAAATTGTGTATTTTAAATAAAAAATTCCTTTACCAACCCTCATTATTTGTTAAAAATAATTACAAGATAAATTTCATAGAAAAAAAAAAAAAGTCGAGACGCAAATACAAATGCTTTCCTTGACACTGTCCTGTCACTACCAAGGCTCAGGGTGGATGTAAATGGTGATAATCTCTGGGTGGTGGAATTATAGGTGATTTTAATTATTTTCTTTACCATTAAAATTTTCTGCAACAAACCTTATGGTCTTTCTTCTTTTCAATGAGAAGTAAAGTTATATAAGAGATTAAAAATAAACCCATGGAAACTCAACTTCATTCATAACTTTACAAATACAAATTAAATTAACTCTTTAAACCTATCTTATTGGCAAAGGTTATAAAGCCAACAATACTTAGTGCAGGCGAGGGGACCACAAAAAGGTGCTGTCACATACTGACTGATGAAAGAGCAGACTGGTGCTGCGTTTTTGGAGGGAAACTTGGCAACTTCTATCAAAATTCTACATGCACATGCTTTTTAACCCAACAATTCTATTTCTAGGATATTTTTCTTACAGAGATACTTGCATAAGTGTGCAAAGATATATGCAGAAATAATAAAAGAAAATAAATAAATAAAAAAAGATATATGTAGAAGGGTATTCAATAAGATAATCAAGTTATTCCATGTCAAGATAGTGATATTCTTTGCAACTACTATAAGATGACTCTGTATGTACATATGATTATGACTGTTTAGTGTAAGAAGCAAGTTGCAGAACAGTGACTATAAGCCCTATTGTGTAAAATTTAAAAACAATGTAAATATACATACATGCTAATATATACAATTAAAATGTCTAGAAGAGTATTCCAAAATCCCGTGGAAATACTTTTTGAGAAGTGGTGGGGTAGGTGAGGACTTTTAAAAAATTTATTTAATATTCTTTCATATTACTTGAATTTTGTTACATTGAATATGTATTTTTATATTTTAACAGTTTTATTGAGATATAATTGACATCCTATAAAATTCACTCATCTAAAATCTACAATTCAATGTTTTTTTTTTTGGTATATTCACAGGGTTGTACAATCATCACCACAGCATATAGCTGTTTTTTTTTTTTTAATGGTACTAGGGCTGGGCAATGAGCCCCGGACAGCGCTCAACCACTAAGCCACATTGGCTCCCCTGAGTTGGTTTTTCATTTGTTTACTTGTTTGTCTATTTGTTTTTAGGAGGCACCAGGGATCGAACCTGGGACCACTCATGTAGGAAGTAGATATTCAACTGCTTAAGCCACATCTACTACCCTAATGAAAAATATTTTTGAAAGATGCACCCAAAGTAAATTTACTACCAGCAAGAGAATGTGTGTGTGATAGGATCAGAAAATGTTTGAATAGTAAGGGAACAAACACATAAACAGGCAAGACAAATATGTGAGAACAAAATGGAGAGGGTCAGAGACAGAACAAAAGAGAAAAAGTTTTAAAACAAGTCTTAGCAAGGAACATAATATTAGATCTGCCTTCATTAAATAAACACTTCTGGGTTTTGTAACAAAAAGATCAAGGTAAGATACATAGGGATGATAAGGAAAAGAAAAAAGAAAAAAAAGAAATCTTTGATTTGATGATAATGTAAATATTTGGATAAACCAGATTCTATATAAATCTGCAGATAGCTGGATATGAACTCCATCTATGGAAGATGCAGATAAAGAGAGTTACAGAAATGTGTTTACTTTGCAGTTGTTGCTAGATCTCTCCAGCAACAACTGCTGACATAGGTACTCATTCTCAAGCAATGAATTCTTATTGAAAATCAACAGTGATGCACTGATTTGGTTGAGAGGATTTGAGAATACAAGGAGAGCTGGATAGAGAAATGGGATCCTGAAACATACTGACAAATTTCATCAACAAAAAGTACGCGGGAAATAAAATATTCTCCTTGGTTCAAAGTTTTATGTATGTTTTTAGAAGAAGGCAAACATACTTTCAAAAACAAATAATGTTTTAAGAAAACATTCAGCCAAACTTACACTTAATCTATTACTTAAAATAAAATAACATTTTTCTCTGAGAGACCTTTCCCTTATTAAAATCTTCCTTTAGGACTACAGATCTTAAGAACATTTTGGAGAATATCACCTTATTTTCCTTTTGCATCTTTAAAAAGTAGAGCTCAAATGTTGGGCAGTGGAGTTCCTGGTGCCAGGAAAAGCAAACTTAACTGCTTATCCTGTAAAAATCAACTGGCCTGGGTTCTATGAGCTCTTATTTAATTACGGCAGTGTGGCAACTTTAGCAATTGCTCTAGTTCAACATCAATAAAATAATGGAAATGTACACAGGATAGCCACACCCATGCAAAACCTGTTTTTATTAAGGAGTAAACGTCGGATTAAAAATAAATGTTACCGTTTTTGAGTAGGGAAACTGTAAAGTAATGCTGATGCAATAATTTATAACAATTTAAAAATTAAGGGGAGCGGATGTGGCTCAAGCAATTGAGCACCAGCTTCCTACATGGGAAACCCCAGGTTCGGTTCCCAGTGCCTCCTGAAGAAACAGAAACAAACAACAAGCAAAACAAACGAAATAACCAACTCAGGGAAGCCGACAGTGGTTGACCACTGGCTTCCCACATATGAGGTCCCGGGTTCAATGCCCGGTCCGTGGGGGAAAAAAAAAAAGATCAGCTCTGTCATTTGATGGGATGGGTCATCTTTAAAAGTTAACTTAAATAGTAATAATTTAAAACTCTGTTGACTATCTGTCTGTTCAAAATCATTCACCTTGTGGCTAACAGTCCCAAATCAAGCAACAAGGAATCCTCTAGAACAAGCTATCTATCCTTCAAAGTGTGATAATATGGTATGTTTACTTCCACATGTGTGCGTGCATATATGTGTAACACGTGAGAATGCATATGTGTGTAACACAGCATTTTATTGGGAATTAAGGTATTGAGCATGTTGGAAACTATTGCTAACAACCTGATCATGTCTATATAAATGCTCTGATCAACTAACTCTAACATCTTAGGGAACCACGTGGAAACAGAAAATGCTACTACCTTGGTAAGATGCCTTGCAGGGCAATGAGCAAATGACATTTCTTGTTTTTTTGCTTAAATGAAAAAACACTTTGTCAAAAAAGTTACCTAAGACTTGTCTTGTGATTGTGGCAACAAATTAAAAGTGGAACTGCTTAAATCTCCTGAACGTGAAATAATGGTAAATGAAAGACTGTCACTTTAATGACAGTTAAAACCATCCATCTCCATGGGCTAAACGAAGATACAACTGGAAGCTAACCTTAGCTTTCAGGCTTGAGGTTAGACTAGGGGGACTTCTATTGTCATCTGGACAGGTGGCAATAACCTTAGAAGGGGAATGTTAGAGCCTCCAAAATCTTCTTTTAGATCTTACATCAACCCACAAAGAACTCTGGCTTGGAACCAAATTTTGAATGCCAGAAAGCAAAGGTGAAGGGTTAACTGCTGGTTATTTTTTATTTCTTATGCTAAAATGTTTTAAAAAGCAAGGACAGCTCAATTTAGATTACAAAAAGACACTCTGATGAAAAGCACATGTGTTCCAAATGTATTTTGAAGTACATGGTTAGAAAGCTAATATAGAGTTTGTGGTCTAAATATATCATTTCTTTTAGTGGCAGAACATATTGTTGGGGGAAAAGTTCTCTATCATAGGACTTGCCGCACATAGTAGCAAAAATGTTTTTCCCCTCAATGAATTTCAAATGTTTGAGAATATTATTATTCAGTGGACCTAGAGAGAAGTCCTAAATTGGAAAAGCAGCTGAGTCCAAGGTCATCTCTCTTGTTTCCAAATATATCTTGAAACAAATGCAAGAAGGGCACTTTGCTGAGTGTTATCTGGACATATATAGTTTCAATCAAATTCTTCAAGAAGTGTCAGAATAAAAGTTGAACATTTGTTTGACACTGCCAAGTCACTAGCAAGTAAGTCTCTCTAAGGACTGAGGCTCTCCTTGGCAACTGCAATAATTACAACAAAAAGGATTTCTTTCTACTACTTTCAAGAAAAAAGAGATCAACCACAAACAACAACTTAGAATTTTTTCTCACATATATTGAAATATAGGAAATCACACAAACTTATAAAATTGATAAAATTTTTCCTAATAAAAAATGTAACTTTTTAATACTCTTTTTTCATCAGGTAAATTCCTTGGAATTACCAAATCTTTCTCACAAATTTGAGAACAAAAATGCAACAAAAATTTTGTGATGTTATAGATGATATAGATTTGTAGGAGAATCAAAGAATAAAACACTGAGTTTTTGAATGAGTGTTAAAAAAAAATCCCCAAATACAAGGAAACAAATGATAACGGGCTTACTGTCTTACACATCTTTGTTAAAACACACACACACACACACACACACACACACACACACACACAAAACAAAAACAAAAAAACAAAACACCCCAAAAAACCTGAGGAGTTAATGCTCAATGGGCACAGAGTTTCTGTCTGGGGTGATAGAAAACTTTTGGTAATGGTAATGGATGGTGGTGTTGGTAGCATAATATTCAGCATTGTGACTATAATTAACACCAATAATTGTATACTTGGAAGAGGTTAAAATGGGAAATGTTATGTTGTATGTTACCACAATAAATTTTTAAAATAACAGTAGAACACTGATACCTGCTATAACATGGATGAACCTTGAAAACAGAGTGAAAGAAGCCACATGCAAAAGACCACATATTGTATGATTCTATTTATAGGAAATATCCAGAAAATGTATGTATGTATGTATGTATGAAGAGTTAAGATAAGATAAAATAAACAGTCCATGACAGAAGTCTCCCATGGAGATCATCATTTGTCATTGTCTACAATGTAGTGAATTTCTCTCAATCCACTGATGGTCCAAAAGGAAGTAGGGATTTTTTTTGTTGTTGTTGTTA
>PVKH010015818.1:0-15950 GCA_004027955.1 Chaetophractus vellerosus
TGCGCTTGCATCTAGAATACAGCATCTGTTCGCATATTACATGTATATCCAGGCATTAAATAAATAAAAACTATAGATTCCAAATAGTCTACATCATGGGAATGTTTATACAGAAAGAAATGGTCACGTGCTGAATCCTTGGGAATCCTCTTTGGCAAATCATTTAGTTCTGTATTGGTTGTATTAGTCAAAGTTATAATTTCATTTTTTTAAACTATTACCATCTGCACATAGTTGAGCTGTCATTCAATTTTTCAAAGCCTGGAAAGCTTCTCAAGATATAGGAAATGCTATTTTTTATATAGTTTGATGCTTAGTGTTCACACACTCACATCAGTTTTTACCTCATTAATTTTTTTCTATGCGAAGTACAAAATGCACATGTATGAACCCTTCACCAACACACCACAATGTTGTGGAACATTTGTTACCGATTATGAGATAATAGCATCAGACTATTACCACTATCTGTGGTCCATAGCAAACATTTGGCATATTTTTTCCATATCCCCCCATTAGTAACACAGTACATCTTTGACATCAATGCAGGAATATTACAGTATTGCTGTTAGCTATAGTCCATAGGTTACATTAATTGTGTTTTTCCCATGCTTCTCCACATTCCCACCACCCTTGCAATAGTGACGTATATCCGTTCTAGTTCCCAGAGGGACATTCCTGCATTTGTACTGTTAACCACAGTTCTCATCCACCTCTGGGTTCACTGTGTTATTCAGTCCCTAGATTATTCTCTAGCTTTCTTTAAATTGATATTTACATCCTTAGATTACCCTTTTCAGCCACAATTACTTCATTAATTTTTTAAACAAATCAATATTATTGTTACATATTAATAAAGCATAAATCCATCCAAAGAGTACAATCATTGGTATTCAGTGTAGTCACATATTTGTGCATTCATCACTCCAATCATTCCTGGAGCACTTTCATTATTCCAATAATAATAATAATAGACACAAAACAAACCTCATCACCTCTCAATCTCTCTATGTCTCGCCTGCCATACATAGCTGCTATTCTTTTTCCTTCTCTCTAGAATATTTGTATTTGTATTTTGTAAAAACCGTCATATATGCAATATCCCCCATAGTCATGTTTTACATGAGGTTTTACTATCTTATACAGTCCCATGTTACAGTTATTAGCTTTCCATCTAGTAATGTACATGACCTTAGACTTTCCCTTTCAACCACTGTTACAACCATACAAAAGCACTGCTAGTTACAAACACCATGTTATGCTTTAACCATTTCTATTCATTTTCAAAGTTTACAAACAACCTTTTTACCAATTTTGCATAGATCAATCCACAGCTTTCCATTCTCTACTCCTTCTCTTTTCTGGTGACCTATAGTCTAATTATTTTTATTCTTTTTTAAGTTTTTATCTTTTAAAAAATATATTCTAATTATTAATTCCATGAGTTTACACAATACGTTTAGTTCATAAAAGCACAATCATACAGTATTTGTCCTTTTGTGTCTGGCTTGCTTCACTCAAACATACCTCATTAATTTTAATCTGTTGTAATTCTTCCTCAGCTGCAGTCAATGGGGCAGGAGAAGATTGTGATAGCAAATGTTTTTTATAGCCTTGTAATGATACGTCTTCCTTTACTGTTCCAAATACTTCATCTTTAATATGACTACCATTAAATTCCTTTTTTTTTTTTTTTCTTTTTGCCGGGGGCCAGGAATCGAACCGGGGACCTCATGGGAAGCTGGTGCTAAACTACTGAGCCACATCAGCTTACCTGAGTTGGTTTTTTCGTGTATTTTGCTTGTTGTTTGTTTTTGTTTTTTTTCAGGAGGCCCTGGGAACCGAACCCGGGACCTCTCGTGGGAAGCAGGCACTCATCCGCTTGAGTCACATCTGCTCCCCAAAGCTGTTTTTAGGAGTTGCTCTTCTTGCTGCATACACCTTTTTTTTTTTTTTTTTGATAAACATGAGAGTGATCTGGAGACCATCAGTGAATATCCATTCATATCCCTGGGTATTCTGTAATCTGAATAATAGATAGCATGGTTGTTTGTCCTACAGCAGGGGTAGAACAAAGGAATCATAATCCTTATCCCAGGAATCTGAACACTGACTACATGACCTAATCACAAGTTGCTCATTTTCGGGAGATATTTTCAGAAGTCCTCATTTTCCATTTCTTGCTCTGGCAAAGATATCTTTAGCATCTTCACTAGATTGAATGCTAGTCTGGTGAAACATGGCAGTGGCTGTGGGATCCGGGATCCGGTACCGAGTGTAGTGAGTGGCCTTGGCTGGCAGCTCCCATCAATTTTTGTTCCTCAGGAGTTAATTTTTATGGGTCCATTTTCACTGAATTAGTGCTGATTTGACAGAAAATTTCTTTTATAATACTAAAAGGATGAGAGAGAGTAAAAGCACTTTTTCCCCCTGTCTATATATTTTGGCATAGACTAGACTGTAAACTTTTTGAGGTAGAGATCACCTGAGATCAGAGTATAGTCCACAGCAAATATTGGATAAAGGAATGAATGACTTAAGATTGATCTTAATTTATTCCCTTATACCCTACTCCTATGTCTTCAAACAGCTTACATTTGTAGAGGAACTAATATATGTGCCAGGAGCATTTTGTAGAAATATCTCATTTAATCCTCATAGAAACACTATCAGGTAGGAACTAGTATGCCATCCATGTTCCTTGGATAAATATATTTAACTTCTCTGTGCCTTATTTATTCATTTGTAAAATGAAGATGATAATAATGCTTATTTTTAAAGGATGTTATGAGATTACACATGAAGTGCTCAACAAATGTTAGCTGGTGTTACAGACATCATTGTCCTCATTTAGCAAGTGGAGAAGTCAGGACTCAGGCTCAGATCTGTCAGGCTTCAAAGCCAATGATGTTTCCGTTAGAAGATGCCAGAGTGAATAATGGTTGACCATAACTTGGATAGTCACATGAGTTGCTTGCATCCAGGGGACTTGAACCTGTATTAACCTAGCTAAAATTCACCATGGGAGTTTGATTGAAATATTTACTCCCTCCTCAAATCCAAACCACAGACCTCAAATTGTGATACCTAATTTACTGTATCTGGATTAGAAGTCAGATCTTCATTCTGATCCTGGCCCAGTCATTACCTTTTATACGAATTTGATCAAGTCTTTTAGCATCTGAGCCAGTTCTAAAACATTGAAATGTCAGGATTCTTTATATAAAGAATTGGTCAGAATTTTCCACAAATGTGAGGTTTTAGAAGTATGGACAAAACCATCTAGAATATATATTTACTAGTATTTTTACTGGTTGTAAACCTAGGGATTTTTTTTTTTTTTAATTTCCCTTCCTTGTTCATGATTGAATTTGGCTATGTCTTGGAATATATTGGAAAGAGATTGGGTGGAAATAAACCCTTTACACCAATATTAACTGTTTATATTTAATAATTTTTAAGCATACTTCTCAACATTGGATTCCTTAAGCTTTCTTTTTATTTTTCTTTCAGGACATCGAAAAGATTTTCAGTAACATTTCAGATATCCATGAATTGACTGTGAAACTTTTAGGTTTGATTGAAGACACAGTTGAAATGACTGATGAAAGCAGTCCTCATCCCTTAGCTGGCAGCTGTTTTGAAGATTTGGCAGAAGTAAGTTTACAAAAATGCTTTATAATCTCATTAAGGTCCTAAATGCTGTATTGTATTACAATATTTAGTAAGATATTCCATCTGAAAATTAGAAGACACTGATGGATACTATTAAAAAAAATACTTCACATTTAACTAATAGCAAATTAAAATGACAAAAGTCTGTATTTATAGTGATACTTTCTTTATTATGTATTTATAGTAATATTTGTAGTGAAAGTTTATATCCTAGAGTAGTAATGTTAACTACATTTAAGGTGAGGAAAAATAAATTTTATTGACCACAGCTGTTTCGCTTTTGTGGATTTTAGACTTAATTTGTAGACATTTAAAGGAGATTTATTTTAGTTTTATTCCCCAAATGGAAATCATTATACTGTTTTTAAAGGATAATAAAATTACTGTAGCTCATTGTAAAAATATTCCAAAAAATAGAAAAAATATAAATAAAATGAAAATCTCTCAAACTTGCAACTCCCAGAGATAATTTAACCTTATAACACTTATTTATCCTTATAGATGTTTTTCTATGCATATATATCTAAACCTATGTATATTAACAAAAATAGAATCCTATCATTTTATAACCTGCTTTTGTTCACTTAATATGTCATGAATATTTTTCCATATTAATAAATATACTTCAGCACAATTTTTAATGTCTAAATAATACCATGTTATGTGAAGAGAGCAGCATACCCATGTGAACCACTTTGAATTATATGATGCAGTGATAATTACTTACATTTACAATGTTGTGCTGCCATTGCCACCATCCATTTCAAAATCTTTTCCTTCACCCCAAACAGAAACTCTGTATTTATGCATTAACTCCCCATTCTCTCTCCCCTGCCCCTGGTAATCTACTTTC
Organism: Chaetophractus vellerosus; assembly: GCA_004027955.1. Taxonomy (NCBI): domain Eukaryota; kingdom Metazoa; phylum Chordata; class Mammalia; order Cingulata; family Chlamyphoridae; genus Chaetophractus; species Chaetophractus vellerosus. Next base: position 4,529 of record PVKH010015818.1, read on the forward strand.
TGTCTCTATGAATTCATATATTCTACTTATTTCATATAAATGAAATCAGGCAATATCTGTTCTTTTGTGTCTGGATTATTTCATACAACCTGATATCTTCAAGGTTCATCCATGCTGTTGAATGTATAAGGACTTCATTCCTTTTAATGCTGAATAGTATTCTTTTGTATGTATTTGCCACATTTTGTTTATCCATTCATCAGTTTGTGGACACATGGGTTGCTTCCATCTTTTGGCAATGGTGAATAATGCCACTATGAATATTGGTGTGCAAATATCTGTTCGAGTCCCTGCTTTCAATTCTTTTGGGTATATACTTAGAAGTGAGGTTGTTGTGTGATATGGTAATTCATACTTAACTTTCTGAGAAACCACCAAACTGTTTTCCACAGTGGGTGTACCATTTTACATACCCACCAACAATGAACAAGGATTCCTGTTTCCCTACATCCTCTCTAACACTTATTTTCCATTTTTAAGAGTAACCATTCTAGTGCTTCTGAAATGGTATCTCACTATGGTTTTGATTTGCATTTCTCTGATGGCTAGTGACAACGAGCATCTTTTCATGTATTTATTGGCCATTTGTGTATCTTCTTTGGAGAAATGTCTATTCAAGTCTTTTACCTATTTTTCAATTGAGTTCTTTGCCTTCTCTTGTTGAGTTGTAGGAGTTCTTTATATATTCTGTATATTCAACCCTTGTCAGATATGTGGTTTCCAAATATTTTTCTCCCATTCTGTAGGTTGTCTTTTTACTTTCTTGGTAAAATCCTTTGATGTAGAAAAATTTTAAATTTTGTTGCTTGTGCATTTAATTTAAAGTCTAAGAAACCACTGCCTAACACAAGGTCCTGTTTGTTTCCCTATGTTTTCTTCTAGTAGTTATATAGATTTAGTTCATATTTTTAGATCTTTGATCCATTTTGAGTTAATATTTGTATATGGTGTGAGACAGAGGTCCACCTTTATTCTTTTGCTATGGCTCAGCAGTTTCACAACACCATTTGTTGAAGAGGCTGTTCTTTCCCTACTGAGTGAACTTGGCACTCTTTTGAAAGATCTGTTGGCCAAAGGTGTGAGGGTTTATTTCTGAACTCTCAGTTCAATTCCATTGGTCTATAGTTCTGTCCTTGTGCCAGTACCACACTGTTTTGATTACGGTGGCTTTATAATAAGTTTTGAAAACACGCAGTGTGAGCCTTCCAGCTTGGTTCTTTTTCAAATTTTTTTGGCTATTCTGGACTGCTTACTCTTCCATATAAATTTTTTTGAATGATTTTTTTATTTTTAAAGAAGCTTTGGATTATATAAATGTTACATAAAAAATACAAGGAATTCCCATATGCCCCACTACCTCCCCCTCCCACACTTTCCCACATTAACATCCTTCATTAGTGTGGTACGTTTGCTACAATTGATGAACTCTTATTGAAGCATTGCTACTAACCATGGACTACAATTTGCATTATAGTTTACACTTTGTCCCACACTATTTTGTAAGTTATGACATGTCATGCAGTCTTCCATATAAATTTGATGATTGGCTTTTCCATATCTGTGAATAAGTCTGTTGAAATTTTGATTGGAATTGCATTGAATCTGTATACAGCTTTTGGATAGAATGGACATATTTACAGTATTTAGTCTTCTAATCCATGAACATGGAATGTCCTTCCACATAAAAGTCCTTTATATTCTTGGTTAGATTTATTCCTAGATATTTGATTCTTTCAGTTGCTGTTGTAAATGGAATTTTTTTCTTGATTTCCTCTTCAGATTGTTTGTTATTAGTGAAGAGAAACACCACTGTTTTTTGCGCATTGCCACTTTGGGCTGAATTTGTTTATTAGCCCTAGTAGCTTTGTTCTGGGTTTTTCAGGATTCTCTATGTATAGGATCATGTCATCAGCAAATAGGGAAAGTTTTACTTCTTCCTTTCCAATCTGGATTGCTCTGCCTTATTGCTCTGGCTAGAACTTCCAGTACAATGTTGAATAACAGTGGTGACAATGGGCATCCTTGTCTTGTTCTTGATATTAGAGAGAAAGCTCTCCATCTTTCACCATTGAGTATGATGTTGAGCTCTTCCTTTTTTTTTTTTTTTAATGCAAGCATTTAAAGCTATAAATATCCCTCTGAGCACTGATTTCACTTGTATCCCATAAATTTGGATATATATATATATTTTTTTTCATTTGTCTCAAGGTATTTCCTTATTTCCCTTGTGATGACTCCTTTGACCCATTGACACTTTGAGAGTATAGTTGTGAACTTTGCAGTTATCCCTCTGTTATTGATTTCTAGCTTCAGTCATTGTGGTCAGAAAAGATGCTTAGTATAATTTCAATCTTTTAAAATTTATTGAGACTTACTTTGTAAACTAATATGTGGTCTGTCCTGGAAAATAATCCATGTGCATTTGAGAAGAAGTATATTCTGATGTTTTGGGGTACAGTATTTGTATTTTGTCTCGTAGGTCTAATTCACTTATACTATTGTTCAAGTGTTCTGTTTCCTTATTGATCTATATGTTTTTTCCATTTATTAAAATGGTATATTGAATTCTCCAACCATTATTGTAGAGATACCTATTTCTCCCTTGAGTTGTGTCAATGTTTACCGCATATAGTTTGCACAATGTGGCTAGGTATGCAGGTATTTACGATTGTTATTTCTTCTTGATGGATTGACCATTTTATTAATATTTTTCCTTTTTCTCTTCTAACAGTTTTTAACTTAAAGTTTCTTTCGTCTGATATTAGTATAGCTATCTCAGCTCTCTTTTAGTTACTATCTGGCTATACTCTTAAAGATATGGTTCAAAAACATTTTGTATATTTAAGATGCAAAAATGAAATGACTTTCTTAGTTCTAACTAAAAATTGGGGATATTGGTTATTATCAAGTAATAGGAATTTATTTTAACATAAAAATTGGACAAAATGTGGTCAGTTCTTGCTTTGTTATTTTACTGTCTTTTGCTCTGTTTTCTTTTTCTAATTTTGAAAAAGTGCAGAGTGGACAAAATAGGGATATCACTTTTTGCTTCCTTTGAAAGTGTAAACTCATTTCCACTTAATTGAGCCTAGTAAAATTTCAAGACCCAGTCTTCTTTTATTAATAAATATAGTTTTCATTTACTGGGGATAAATATGCCTAACCATTTTAACAATTTGATTCTTGTGACCACAAAGTCGGTGACCTATTTTATTTCAACATCAGTAGCCCCTTGTCATCTCTTGCTCACGGACATTACTTACATTTTTAAAATTTTCCAGTTGCTCCCATAATTATTGCTTGTTCCTGAAAAGTAGAGAACAAAAATTTGGAAAACTAGTTGAGGACTTGAATAAATATTTGCTATTAGATAATCTGTACCATATTAGTATAAAATATTTTCTTTTATATTTAACACATTTTCCTTTTTAAAAAAATAGGAGCAAGCATTTGATCCTTATGAAACATTATCACAGGACATTCTTTCACCAAAGTTTAATGAATATTTCAGTAAATTGATGGCCAGACCTGCAGTTGCTCTGCACTTTCAGGTAAATTTAAATTGAATATTATTTTTTTATAAAGTAGGTAAAGAAATATTTCACCATCTTATCCTTAAAATATTTGTATTTCTAGAATTCTTTTCAGAGTAGTAGAAGAAATAATTCAGCATCTAATCCACACATTTTGTTAATTCTAAGCCTATTTTAGATTGCCTTCTGTTTTCTGTCTTGAGTGTTTCAATCTGTCATTAATGTAGAAATCTTTCATAGTACAACATCACAAATAGTGATTGACTGAGTTAATCTGGTACATTCTAGATCTAGGATATAGAGTTGTATCTGGAGAGCTATTTCAAGATCTTATTCCCTAAAGGAAAAAGAGCTGGAGAAATCATAAGGAGTAGAGAATAGCCTCTATGAGGCCTGTGATTTAAAGGAAATAAATGCTCATGTAAGGGGGTGTATGCAAGTTAATTGATTCGGTAAAGCAAATGAAATGAAAATAAGTAGAGAGAGACAAAGCAAATTGCATTTTCACTCTCTGAACTGTACAGCAGAGGTTACATTGTACAGGCGATGCTTGATTGCTTAGCTGTGGAAACATCCTGCATCTATACTGGTTCTTCCCCATCAGCATATGAATATGCCCAAATCTTTACTGTCCTAAAATAATCAATGAAACAAACAAACCTTGCTTCACTGGTCCTCTCTAGCTACTCTCCCCTTTCATTTTTTCCCTTTGTAGTCAGTCATCTTTAATTCTTTTTTACCATTTTTCATCAAACCACTACTGTCTGTATTCTATCCAGGATATAGCACTAAAAACTGCCCTTGACAATTAAGCTACCTGCCAAATCCAGTGGGTATTTTTTTATTTCATATTTATGTTTGTAGCATTTGTTATTCCTCAACTTGTCCCTTGGATTCTATTATACTACTCTCTCCTAGTTTTCCTTCTGTTTCTCTGATTTCTTCTTCTCAGCCTCCTTAATTGTAGATATTATCCAACTTGTGTGACCAGCCTCTGCTTTTCTCTCCCTCTCTGCTCTCCTGAGGGACTTCATTGATACCCTAGCTGCTGCCTTTATACTGATGGCTCCTATTTATATCTCCAGGCCATGATTCTCTTTTGAGCACTGGATCTGTGTGTATGTGTGTACACACTTCCACATAACCCACTGCCTATTGGACTAATTCACTTGCATGTTCCATAGATACGTCAAATGTAATATATTCAAAACTGAGTGTAACATCTTCTCTCTGCCTTCTTTAATGGGTATTCTCATTATCCTCTTCCACACTACTGTCAGAAACGTATCAACATGGAATAAATACTGTACCTAATTTTCAATATTTACCTCAAGGAAATATATATGTTTTTAAAGTAAGATCTTATATATTCATATATACCATAAAGTAAACATTAATTAAATGGGACAGTCTCTTATAAGATCTTTGCCTACACTTTAAAAGCACTCACAACTCATTTCTTGTTTCATTCTATTTTATTAGGAATTTTTGCTTTGGGATTTGAATGTTTAGGGCCTGATTAAACTATTGCCCCAAATAGTCAATGAAATTAAATTAGGCAAAGGCCCTTTTCAGGCAAAACTCATTTATAGTATATTACCTCTTATTTTAAAAATTCATTCAGTTTAAGAGTAATGTTTCATTAAAAAAAAACTACTTTAGACACTGTATAGCATACTTTAGGAGCATAAGCATTGCAGTCAGAACTTCCGGCTTTGGGCCAATAGTTGTGCTATTTTAAATTACCTTATCTCTGAGATTCAGTTTATTCATTTGTAAAATCATGATAATAATATATACTTCTTGTAGTTTTAAAGAAAATCAAGTAGGGAATACATGTGAAACACTAAGTGCAATGTTGGCACGTATTAAATACTCAATAAATGTTAGCTCATGTTATTAGAGGAATCCTTACAGTATAAATAAATGGCATTAAAATGTTAGAATGCACTTTAGTAGCTATTCCATTGCTAATTAACAACACAGATGATCTTTGAAGATTACTTTTTAAAAATAATACACAGCAACATTTAATAAAAATGTTAAAATAAGATTAACTTTAATATGAATTAGAATTAATAAAATATACAATATGTCAGAATGAATTTAGCCAAATAGGTATTGTAACTTTATTAAGCTAAATATAAAGCCTCACTAATAGATAATGTAAAAAGTACATATAAATGATATGACATAAAAGTCTTCATAGATGAACAGTCTTCCAGTGACTCTTCTAATTGAATAGGCTCTATAATGATAATGATTTCATATTTAAGCAGAACCCTGTCAGTGTTTGTTGAGAGTCTATAGTTTTCTCCACCCATCTCAATCTCAAAAATATACCCTCTTTGAAGACTATTTTTAGATTTTCATCTTGGTTCCAGTTAAAGCACTATATATTAAAAAATCAGAGGAGCAATTAAAATCGTTGTATTTATTGGTAAAATGCTAAAAGAAATTAATATTTAAGTGGGAAAATAATGTGTGCATTCCTGGTAAAAAAAATCTGTTGAACAAATTATAATTTAACTTCAGTTAAAGTAAGAGAATTATGGGAGTATTTAGCTAAAAGGATTTTTTTTTTCAGGTTTTTTTTTTTTGTTGCTGTTGTTGGAGGTACCTTGTACATAGGTGGCAGGCACTCGACCACTGAGCTACATCTGCACCCTAAAAAGATAGTTTTTAAAAGCAGCATATAGATTCTTTCTCACTTTATGTATCACTTTAGCCCATAAATATCTTATGGAAAGAAATACCAGTTCAAATTAATTTACCTTAAAAACATTTTAAAAAATCAACATGAGTGATATGAATTTTAAAAATTTATAAATTTTAAAGACTCATTTATTCTAGAGTAGTAGTTTTCCATGGGCTATGCCTATCCCTAGGTACACACTAAGATTTTTCAGGGGACATAAAGATACAGATAGCTTTAAGGGAATCAGTTTTCAGTCTGCCTGAGAACTTTGTGTTCTTTGTAGTATCTTTTCTAACTTCTTTTATACATTATCTCACCATATTGAATTTCCCATTATGCATTGCTCCAAGGTTTAAATGCCCCTAAGGTACCAACCAAAGAAAAAAAAATATATTGTTCCTGAGGAAGAGTCCATTGGGTACAAAGCAAACGGCGTTTGTAAAAGGAGGTAGGCAATTATAAAAACTCATGGCTAGCCTAAATGTAATGCCATGTGATGTCATGTTATGACATATCATATCTATCTAAGAATGAAGTGAGATGATTGTCACAGGGACAAGTAATAACTTTTGCTTTTAAGCACTTCATCATTCATTGGACATTGGGATGAAGGAGAGGGGAGGCTTGTAACGTTGTCATACCTGGATGAACTGAGTTAGAAGCACTTGTAGGTCCTTCCAGATGTTTAAAGTCCTTGAGATAGTGACATTAACATGATTATTTAAATTTATAAGTGAAATCAGACTTTCTGACAGAAGTCAAGTCTGACTTGGCTGTTTGTTTTGAAAGTGAGGATTGGCTTTGTCAATTAAGTAATATGATAGACATTTTTCATACATTAAATGAGCTAAATCTGCAATTTATTTCATCAGTGCTGTGATGAAGTATATTTAAATTACCTCTGTAATGTACAGCATCCCCTTACAACTTTTGTAACTATTTAAACTTAAAACATTTCAGATGACACTGTAAAATTGTATGGAGGGTACATAGTTTTTCAAAATTTTTATAGGGGATATGGAAGCCAAACATTTGGAGAGAACTGTTGTAAAGAACTATGGTGAAAGTTATTTTAGCCCTATAAGAGAAAAGAAAGGTATCTATTTTTCTACCTAATAAAGGAGAAAAGAGAGAAAAAAAACAAACTTGATTTATAGCACTTCAATTCCAATATAAAATTTACTTTCCATTATAGTTTTAATAAGTCTGTATCTTGTATTTCTTGAAGCAATTTCTGTTAAGTACTGCTGTTATATATCCTTGATATCAGGGATATACTATTATGTCTTTTTGCTTTGCAGTCCATTGCTGATGGTTTTAAAGAGGCAGTTCGTTATGTCCTTCCACGCCTTATGCTGGTGCCAGTGTACCATTGTTGGCACTATTTTGAATTATTAAAGGTAAGATAAAAGTTTCTTTGGCCAAAAGTACTTGCATTTGTGAGGCCTAAAATCTGGTTTTAACCTGATCATATTATTTTTAAATACTTTTATTCATAAGAATAAAGTATCTTAAAATGTGTAACTTCTTTCAAGGGACCTTGGAGAACATCTTGTATTTCTTCTTTTTTTTTTAATTGGAGAAGTTTCAGATTTACTGAAAAATCATGAAAAAGTACAGAGTTCCCATATTATCCCTCCCCACCAGTTTTCCCTTTTATTAGCATTTTGAATTAGCGGAGTAACTGTTATAATTGATGAAACAATATTATTATAATTATGCTATTAACTATAGTCCATAGTTTACATTAGGGTTCACTCTTTGTGTTGAACAGTCCTACGGTTGTTGTTTTTTCTAGTAATATATGTGCAAACTAAAATTACCCCCTTTTAACTACATTCAAATATATAATTCATTGGTGTTAATTATATTCACAATGTTATGCTACAATCACCACCATCAATTACCAACTTTTCCATCTCCCAAAACAGAAACTCTGTACCAATTAAACATTAAATTCTCATTCCCTATTCCATATCCCCACTCCTGCCCCTGGTATCCTGTACTCTAGTTTCTGACTCTGTGAATTTGCTTATTTTAATTATTTCATATCAGTGATAACATACAATGTTTGTCCTTTTGTGTGTGGTTTATTTCACTCAACATGATGTCTTTAAGGTTCATCTGTGTTGATGTATGTATCAGAACTTCATTCCTTTTGTGTCTGAATAATATTCCATTGTATGTATATACCACCTATTCATCTGTTGATGGACATATGGGTTGCTTCCACCTTTTGGCATTTGTGAATAATGCCATTATGAACATTGGTGTGCAAATATACTGTTTGAGTCCGTGCTTTCAAATCTTTGGGGTATATACCTAGAAGTGGGATTGCTAGGTCATATGGTTATTCTATACTTGACTTTCTAAGGAACCACCAAACTATTTTCCATAGCACCTGCACCATTTTATATTCCCACCCACAATGAACAAGTGTTCTTATTTTTCCATATCCTCCCAACACCTATTTTCCAGTTTTTAATAGTTGCCATTCCAGTTGTTGTGAAATACTATCTCATGGTTTTGATTTGCATTTCCCTTATAGCTAATGATGTTGAGTATCTTTTCATTTGCTTATCTGACATTTGTATATCTTTCTTGGAGAAATGTCTGTTCAAGTCTTTCGCCCATTTTTTAATTGGGTTGTTTGTCTTTTTTGCTGTTGAGTTGTAGAATTTCTTTATATATTCTGAATATTAAACCCTTATCATGGGAAATGGATGTTACTCAAGCGATTGGGCTCCCGTCTACCATATAGGAGGTTCAGGATTCGATTTCCGGGGCCTCCTGATGAAAGGCAAGCTGGCTCACGCAGGAGTGTTGGCCTGCGTGGACACCTGGCATAGCAGGATGATGCAACAAAAAGATACACAGAGGAGAGACTATATAAGAGATGCAGCAGTCCAGGGCGCTGACGTGGTGCAAGAGATTGAGCAGCCTCTCTCCACTCCAGAAGGTCTCAGGACTGGTTTCCAGTGCCACCTAAAGAGAAGACAAGCACAGAAGAACACACAGAGAGCAGACAGTGAGCGCAAAACAACGAGGGGAGGAGGGGGAAATAAATAAATAAATCTTAAAAAAAAAAACAAAAAACCCTTATCAGGTTCTTATCTAAATATTTTCTCCCATTCTGTAAGTTGTCTTTTTACTTTCATGATGAGCTCCTTTGATGCACAGAAGCTTTTAAATTTGATGAAGTTCCACTTAACTAGTTTTTCTTTTGTTGCTCATGCTTTCAGTGTAAAGTGTAAGAAACCATTGCCTAACACAAGATCCTGAAGATGATTTCCTAAGTTTTCTTAAAGGAGTTTGATAGTTTTGGTTCTTAATTTAATTCTTTGATCCATTTTGAGTTAAATTTTGTATATGGTGTGAGGTGGGGGTCTACCTTCATTCTTTTAGACATGGATAATCCAGTTTTTCCAGCACCATTTGTTAGACTATTCTTTCCCCATTGAGTGGACTTTGGCACCCTTGTCAGTAATCAATTGGCCATAGATGTGAGGGTTTATTTCTGAACCCTCAATTCGATTCCATTGGTCTATATGTCTGTCCTTATGCCAGTGCCAGGCTTTTTTTTTTTTTTATTGCTGTAGCTTTGTAATAAATTTTAAAATTGGGAGGCGTGAGCTTTCCAACTTTGTTCTTTTTCTAATGGTTTTGGCTATTTAGGGTCCCTTTCCCTTCCATATAAATTTGATGATTGGCTTTTCCATTTCTGCAAAGAAGGACTTTTGATTACAATTTTGATTGGAATTGTGTTGAATCTGTACATTGCTTTGGGTAGGATTGACATTTTAACAGTATTTAGTCTTCCAATACATGACCATGGAATGTCTTTCCATGTATTTAGGTCTTCTTTGATTTCTTTTAGGACTGTTTTATTGTTTTCCATGTTCTAGTCCTTTATATCCTTGGTTAGATTTATACCTAGATACTTAATTTTTTTAGTTGCTATTGTAAATGGAAGTTTTTTGCTTGATTTCCACTTCATATTGTTCATTACTAGTGAATAAAAACACTGATTTTTGCATGTTGACCTTCTACTTCGCTACTTAGCTGAATGTTTTTTTGTTAGTTCTAATAGCTTTCTTGTGGATTTTTCAGGATTCTCTATGTATAGGATCATGTCATCTGCAAATAAAGGAAATTGTACTTCTTCCTTTCTAATCTGAATGACTTTTCTTTCTTTTAATTAATTTTTTGCCCAACTGCTCTCTCAAAGTTATATTCGTAAGATTCATTGATATTGTTGAGTGTCATTCAAGCTTATCTTTCTGCCATTGACTGAATATACCACAATTAATATATCCTTTGCTGTTTGGTAAAGTGTTTTTCTATTACTATTTAAACACCCTTTGTTTTATACATAAATTTTTTTTTAAATCACTTTATAACAACTGGTTTCGTGACTTTTTTTTTTTTTCATTTTCTCTTTTCTCTAAAATCTGCCATGATTTAGAAAAGAAAAAGACAAAAGGAGATTAAAATGCCATGGCCAGATGACAGGAGGGGAGAAGAAAAAAAAGAAACAAAACATCAAATATGAAAATTCTTAAAGATGATGCATTTATAAACACAGAAATGGTTACAACAAAGGTGGCCATGATGGGTATGTGTGTGTATATATACACACACAAAAAATATGTATATATATATTTGTATATAAATCCATGTCTGGCAACTGACTGTGACACCTAGGGAGCTAAGTTCAGCCTTTCCATTTGCCCTGAACTCTCCTTTCTCTGCAACACCCCTTGTTTTGGGGTTTCATAGAAAACACAAAGTTCCCACATCTCCATGGGGTTTGGGATGGAAAGACTGAGAGTACAAGACCTTGGTTGACAGAGATGAGAGAGAATGGCTCCAGAGAAAACCCGACCCACACTTTTAAGCCACTCTTGACCACCTCAAGAATCTCTGGCCCCTTGGGGTCCACATCTCAGCTCTTGCCCCCTTAAAAATAAAGTGAGGTCTGATCCCCACCCAAATCTCTTTCTTCCAGAATTAGGTAGGAAGTAAAATGAGACCATTTAAAGGAAGAAAATGGTTCTTGGGGTTGAGGCATGTGACAACCTCTTCTTTTGCAGGCAAGAACAGAACAGATTGCATGTAGGGCTCTCTTCTCTGATATCTGGGAGGGCCAGCCTCTAGTCTTCATTCAGCCCAAGCTTTGAGGATGAGGAGG
>PVKH010015819.1:0-15952 GCA_004027955.1 Chaetophractus vellerosus
ACTTGGATTGAGAAAGAATCCTCCTAAGCAAGGAACTAAACCCAGCAGGCCTAAAGGAAAATAAACTGGCAGATTTCACTACATGAAGATTTTAAAACTTCCAAGCATCAAAAGATAAACAAAGTTTTCAGAAAGGAATTAATGGAAGAAACTACTGTAATGTGTAGAAGAGACACATGAATATATTCACATACATAAAGAGCTTCTACAAATCACTAAGGGAAACGATAAGTAACCCAGTAGGATAGGGGTTGCAAAACAAAATACCTAGAAGCATGAGGCAGGTCACTGACAGAGATAATGGCCTATTGGAAGCAGACTTTCTTCTGCTCCAGCCATTCGTTGCCGATGTGGGTCCAGCATGATCGGAGCCTTTGAATTTTCATGAGAAGCTGGAAATATGGTTCTTTAAAAATGTGGAATATCTCCATTTTAAAATGCTGGCAATGAATTTAATTTTAAAACTTTTTTTGGCTTTTTATTTTGAAATACTTTCAAACATATAGGACAGTTACAAAAATAATACAACCCCTATACAGCAAATTTCAACATACTCCTATCCCCCCAGATACCCAGATCTACTAATTTTAACATTTTGCCACATTTGCCATATTATTCTATCTATTTGTCCATCTGTTTTAGTTTTCTAGGATATTTAAGCAAATACCATGAAATGGGTTGGCTTAAACAATGGGAAATTATTAGCTTACAGTTTTGAGGCTAAAAGAAAGCTCAAATCAAGGCATCATCAAGGTGATACTTTCTGAAGACTGGCATTCTGGGGCTGGCTGCTGGCAATCCTTGGCTCCTCTTTCACAAGGCAAGGCACATGGTAACATCTCCTGGTCTCTCCCTACTCTGCCAGGTTCAGTCTCTTGCTTCCTGTGGCTTTCTCTCTGTCGGACTGAATTTCATTCTGCTTTTGAGGACTCCAGTAATAGGAGTAAGGTCCACCCGTAGTCTCATCAAAAGGTCCTACTAAAGAAAATGCCACTGTATATACAGGACAACTGATATTACAGTCATGAAAAGAAAAACATCAAACGATTATTTTATTTTATTTTTTAATGTTTTTCATTTTTAATACCCCAGTCTTTTTTACTTTATTTTAGTTTTAGTTTCTCTAAATTATTATATATTTTATTTCTTATGTTTAAACCTATAATTATTATTTCATTTTCCTATTAATCCAATTTGGCAATATTCTTGGCTTCATTTTTGAAGAGGTTTTGTTTTTTTGTTTTTTTTTTAGATTTATTTATTTTATTACATATCTCCCCTTCCCCCCGCTGCGGCGACGCGCCGAGAGTGGTCACTGCGCAGGCGCGGCTTTCCCCGCTTGTGGGCGGTCTCTGCGTCTGTTCACGGCCGGCGCTTGATTCAGTTTGCGGGTGGTTGGCTGCGCTCCATCCGCGGGCGACCTGACCTGCCTGTGGCGGCTCTTGCCCTGCCCACGGCGGCTCCGGCCCACCCATGGCGGCTTGCCATCCTCAAGGCGGTCTGCCCGCTAGGAGAGGTCCCCGGGAACCGAACCCAGGGCCTCCCATGTGGTATGCCGGCACCCTATCCACTGGGCTATCGAGCCGGCCCCTGAAGAGGTTTTGGATCACAGAAGGGTTACAACTATGGCAAGGGAGGATCAATGGGGTGGGGTGTCAGTGATGGGGGATACATGGGAGGAAGTTTACCTGGGCATTCATATAAGGTATATAAAGATGTTCAAATGTTCATGGGGCATTTCCACAGTGGGTAGAGGTTCACACAACAATCAAAAGATTATTGAATTCCCATCCTGGGGAGCTCTGTTGCATTCTCTAACAGAACAGCAACAATCCCCCAAGTGCAGGGGCAATGACTAGTGAAGAAGGATGGTCCATTGATGGGCCCTTGATGTTGATGACTATGCTTGTGAACCTTTTGCTCTTGAATTTGCAACTTAGCCTAGTGTTGGAGAGTGCCTAAGAGTTCCCTCCTGAGATCCTCTTTGTTGCTCAAATGTGGCCTCTCTCTAAGTCAAACTCAGCAAATAAATGCATTGCCTTTCCCTCAGCATGGGACATGACTCCTGGAGATGAGCCTCCCTGGCACTGAGGGATTACTACCAAGCACTGGCTGGTGATACAACTGGAAAAAGACCTTGAATAAAAGGAGGAAAAGGTAAAGACAAATGAGTGTATATAGCTAGGAGATTTCAAAGTAAGTCGAGGGGTCATCAGAGACATAACACTTATGCATGTCTTAGCAGGATCTCATAGACAGCCAAGGTAGATACTACCCCAAATAGTCAGGATCCTGAGGGCTCTGGAGACACCCAGGACCTACAGTCAAGGCAGATAACTCTGGAGTTTGGTGCCTTGCCAGTGGCCCTACTTGGGAGTTTGTGCTCCTGAGTCTGACAGAGTTGGATTCAGATGTGACTTTCCTTCACTTGCCTCTTCTGTCCCTTTTATTTGAACCTATAGTTGGTGCTGGAGTTGGTAGATGTACGTCCAAGAGACTTTAATTTCTGGCTGTCTATGTGCCAGCTGGGCCCTGAAATTCAACAGAGTTGCAATACCTACTCACCAGTTCATTGGATTCACCCAGGACAACTAACAAGGAGATGATGATGGACAACGACCATCCCAAGGAACAGAGAGAGTCTACAACTGCAAGCAAGAGAGTCCCATCCATCTGCCCCATAGGATCAAAGTGTCCTCTCAGTTAGAGGTGGAGTGGGCAACACCATCCCAGAATCCTCAGGATTAGGGAATGAACTATGGACTAAAGTAGACTTACTGGTGTTCTAGTGTTGACTTATTGTGATTCTTGCAATGGAAGTAACTATATCATTCACATGGAGGCAGTGGCCACTAGAGGTTCTGAGGGCAGGGGGAGGGAAATACAGGTGAAATATTGGGGGCATTTTGGGGACTTGGGAATTTTCCTGAATGACATTACAATGACAGATATGGGCCATTACATATCTTGCCATAACCTACAAAATTGTGTGGGAGAGAGTGTAAACTGCAATATAAACTATAATCCATGCTTAGTGGCAATGCTCTAAAATGTTTTCATCAATTGTAACAAATGTAGCACACTAATGAAAGATGTTGTTAATGTGGGAAATTGTGGGAGGTGTAGGAAGCAGGGCATATGGGAATCCCCTATATTTTTATGTAACATTTATGTCATCTAAATACCTTAAAAAATATATATATATATATATATAAATTAAAAAAAAAAAAAAAAGAAAAGGCCCTACTAGCTGAGGCCCACTTCTCCCCGGCCTTTCCTGGCTAGATTCCCTTGTGGCTTCATGCACCTCTGGTTTCCTAGCCTCATGTCGGTTCTTACCCTGTTTGTGGACCGCCTCCAGCCCTTGGCCCTCAGTGAGCAACTGGAGGAGATCTTCAGTCAGGTGGGGCCAGTAAAGCAGGGCTTTGTGATGACTGAGAAGGGGAGTAATGCATGTCGAGGCATTGGCTATGTCACTTTTTCTATGGCGGAAGATGTTCAGAGGGTCCTCCAGGAGATTACCGCCTTTGAAAGTTGCAAGATCAATGTGACTATTCTCAAGATAAAAGTGAGGAACAAATTGAAGGAAAGGGGGAAAAAGAAAATTCAGAGCCCCCAGAGAAGGAGCAGAAGCCTAAAAGAGTCAAAGTGGCAGACAAGAAAACCAGATTAATTATTTGGAGTCTGAGCTTTAAGTGTTCAGAAAATGACTTGAGGACAATATTTGCTCAATTTGGAGCTGCCCTGAAAGTAAATATCCCCAGGAAGCAAGATGGAAAGATGCATGGCTTTGCTTTTGTTAATTCAAGAACCTCCTAGAAGCCAGAAAAGCTCTCAAAGACATGAACATGAAAGAGATAAAAGGGCAGAAGGTGGCTGTGCATTGGGCCGTGGTGAAGGAAAAATATAAAGACACACAGTCTGCCTCTGCCTCAGGCGAGAAGAAGAGCCCAGAAGCTAAACATCAGGAATCAGGCAAAGAGACTGGCAGGGAGGGAGAGGATATGGAAGAGGAAGAGGATGATGATATTGAGGTTGATGGTGATGATGATGGTGAAGATGAGGAGGAGGAGAAAGAGGAGAAAGAATAAAAGGTGACCAAGCCCATGAAAATTCAGAACAGTCAAGAGAGCAGCAGCCACAGAAAGCAGTAAAGAAGATCATTCTGATGAGGACAGTGACCTGGAAGAAAGAGATAGTATTGATGGTGGAGAGGAACTGGCTCAGAATGATACTGACATTGGAGAGCAAGAGGGTGAAGATGCAAGAGTCTCAAAGAAGAAGAGGAAATTGCTCTCTGATACAAATTAAGGGAAAATGGTTTTTTTTTTTAATCAGAAACCTGTCCTTGACTCAGAGGAAGAAGAGTTCGGGGAGCTCCTCCAGCATTTTGGAAATATCAAATATGCCTGCATTGTCTTACATCCAGACACAGAGCACTCTAAAGGTTGTGCATTTGCCCAGCTCATGACTCAAGAAGCAGCTCAGGAATACCTTGCAACTGCTTCTGCAGAGACTGATGGTGGCGGGCTTAAATTGGATGGCTGGCAGCTCAAGGTTGACTTGGCAGTGATCTGTGATGAAGCTGCCAACTTCAGATGAAGAAGGTGAAGAAGCCAACTGGAACCTGGAACCTCTATCTGGTCAGAGAAGGCTTGATTCATGCTGGCATGAAGGCTGCAGAGGGTGTGAGTATGGCTGATATGGCCAAAAGAGAACAGTTTGATCTACTGAAGCATCAGAAACTCAAGGATCAGAATATCTTTGTCTCTTGAACCAGGCTCTGCCTGCACAATCTTCCAAAGACCATTGATGACAAACAGCTCAGAAAACTGCTACTGAATGCCACTAGAGGGGAGAAAGTCATGTGTATCAAGGAGTATAGGGTGATGAGAGATCTTAAAGGAGATCATGGGAAAATTAAGGGTCAGTCCCTGGGCTATGCCTTTGCAAAGTTCCAGGAGCACAAGTGTACCCTGACAACAGCCCTATGCCACATCAACAATCCAGAGCAGTTTGGGCCTCAGAAGAGACCAATAGTGGAGTTCTCTTTGGAAGATTGAAGCAAACTTAAAATGGACTCAAGGACCCAGTGCAGCCTGCAAAAAAATGAGATCAAACTCTGCAACTGGTGAGCCCCAAAAGGAGCAACCAGGGCCTAGGAAAGGCCAACAACAGAAAGCAGCTCAAAACCAGACACGGATGAAGCAAGGCTTCTGCAGAGCAGAAGGGGAAGATGGGCTCCACCTCTTAGACAGGGTTCCAGATCAAGGCTGAAGTGGAACAGGTGGAGCTCCCTGATGGAAAGAAAAGAAGAAAGGTCCTGGTGCTCCCGTCACACCAAGGTCCCAATATCAGGTAGCGGGACAAAGACAAAGTGAAGTCTCTCTCTCCCATAAAGCCAAAGCCCTAGATAAATCAGTGGAAGCAAGTGAAACAGAAATTATCTCCCAAGCAGGTACCAAGGAAAAAAGCTAAGGGAAATGACAGAAATCTGCTTCAATCAGCTGGTTGAACAATATAAGCAGGAAATAGTGGGACCCATCTACAGGAGCTCCTCTTGCAAAGAGAGCAAATGGCTTGATAATTGATGCCACAACTGGATAAGAAGCTGAATTGTGTGCTTCTTGCTAAAGCTTCCAGGCTGGTTCCCCTCTTATGTCTTTTACTTAGGGAAAGAAATCCCTGAGTGTACTGCCACTTTGTGGGAAGGCTCCCTGAGCTGTGCTGAATGCTTTTTTCCCTTGAATTCCACTTTGTCTGAGATTATCACAGACCTTATTTGTTCCCCAACCAGAATGGCAGAAAATCTACCCTCTCACTCTTAAGGGTCTTCACCCCCTTGCCCTGCAGTAGTTAAATTTGGGAAGTTTTCAGCCATTATTTCTTTGATTATTCTGTCTGCCCCTTTCTTTCTTCTTCTGGGATTCCCACAATACATATATCAGTACATATCATGTACCCACAGGTTCTTCAGGCTCTGTTCACTTTTTTTCATATTTTTCTTCTTTCTGCTCCTCAGACTGGATGATTTCAGTTATCTTCAATTTCACTGATTCTTTCTTCTGCCAGCTCCATCTGCTGTTCAATCCCTCTAGGGAATTTTAATTTCTCTTTCTGTGGTCTTCAGTTCTATTTGGTTCTTTTTCATAATTTCCATCTCTCTATTAATATTCTCTTTGTGTTCATCTGTCGTTTTCCTGATTTCTTTTAGTTCTGTCAACCTAGAAATAATAGATTAAACTACAAGGTAATAAAGGTATTTATTTGGGGTCTTGGAATTGCAATTCAGGGAGCACAGATTCAGGTAGCAACCCAAATCATGTCCACCTTGGCATTTCCAGGCAAGGGTTTTTAAAGATAAAGGTTAGACAAGTTTGTTTGTGGTTGGTGGATATTTGGAATATTCTAATTATCCTTCAGTTTAGATAGTTAACTGAGCTCTTTATAGTGTGGTTTGTTTATGGTGTCCAGATATCCTTGGATTTTGAGGAACATTATTGCTTGAGGTTTTGCATACTCTGTGTGATGGTTTGAAGCTGTATGGACTCCAGAAAAGTATGCTCTTAATGCTAGTCCATTCCTGTAAGCATAACGTTATTTTAAGTAGGAAGCTTTGATTGGTTACTTCAGTCAAGGCATGGCCCAGCATGGGTCTTAATCCTTTTACTGGAGTCCTTTATAAGAGAATGAAATTCAGACAGAGAGAAAAGCCATGGAAGCAAGAAGCTGGATGAGAAGTAAGAGACCAGCAGATGCCACCAAGTGCTGTGCCATGTGACAGTCCAGGATCACAGGCAGCCAGTCTTCAGGGAGAAAGTGTCGCCTGATGATATTTTTCTCAGCTTGTAAACTAATAAATCCCCATTGTAAAAACCAAGCCATTTCTGGTCTATTGCTTTTGGAAGCCTAGCAGACTAAAACTCTGTGGCAGTTTGTGATAAATAGCTGTGACCTGCCTGAGAGCAACCTCCAGAATGACATCCCAACTCCATTTTAAATTTCTTCATTATAGAAACTCTATTTTATTTCTTTTAACAGTTCTTTGCCCATGTGTTCCCTTGGCTCTTTGAGTATATTTAGAACCATTTCTTTACAAGTCTTTGTCTGGTATGTTCCATGTCTGGTCCTCCTCGCTGATTGTTTCTAATGCTTTAATTTTCTTCTTTGCCTGGGCCATCATTTTCTGTTTCTTTGTACATTTTGTAATCTTTTTTGAAACTGGGACATTCTGATATTTTAATATTTTATTGCTGGAATTTAGATTCTGAGTTGTCCACTCCTTAAGCTACATCCAGCTAGTGTTGTTTGTTTGTTTTTTTTTTTTAAGATTTATTTATTTACTTTTATCCATTTTTACCCCAGCCCCAATTTTTGCCGTTTTTGTGTCCATTCACTGGGAAATTCTCTGTGCCTGTTTCCTGCCCCCTCTTCTCATCCTTCTCCTCCAGTCTTCACTGGGATTCGATCCTCGGAACCTTCGATGTGGGAGAGAGGCATCCTACTGCCTGCGCCACCTTAGTTCCTGGTTTTCTGGGCGTCTCGTCTTGGCTCTTCCTTGTGTCACTCTCCTGCTACATCATCATCTTGCTGTGTGGCTTGGTGGAGCCTGATGGTGCACCCAAGTGTAGGGTCTGATGGCTCACCTGCTCGCGGGGCCTAGGGGGCTCACTCACTCACGGGGCTTGATGGCCTGCATGCCTTCTATATTTTTCCTTTTTCTAATTTTTAAAAAATTTTACCAGGAGGTCCCGGGGATTCAACCCAGGTCCCTCCGTATGGGAGAGGGACGCCCAACCATTTCAATCACATCCATCCCCCCAGCTAGTGTTATGATAGAACTTTCCTTGAGTGGCTGGAGCTAACAAAGCAAAAAAAGAGAGAAGAAAAATACCTTTTCAATCTTTCAGATTGACCTGGGTGAATGCTCTCCTTCAGAGCTTATCCATACCAGGTGTTTCAGAGAATAGCTTGAGGTCCAAGCAAAGGGCCTCCCTGATCCTTTTTGCATCCTGCTTGTCCTGGGCATACACTTGTGGCCCTAGGAATCCCCCCACTTACATGGAAACGAATGCCCCCTCTTCCCTAGGACACAGTTTCTTCACGGTCATGGGCACTGCACTGTGTGTCCAACAGCCAGCAATCCCTTGCCCCAAGCAGCACGACCTGACTGCTCTCCCACAGCATTCTGTAGAGAGCTCTGTGGCCACCTTCTACATGCCAGGCAAGTCCTGGGATCCTCAGGCACCACCGGACGGATTGGGCCAGATGCACAAGCTCCTAGTAAGTGCTTGTAGGTTACTCTGCCCCCTCGGGAATCGGGACCAGGTCCACACTGGGAGCGCAGTCAGCCCCGCATGGAGCTAGTGAGAGGTTGTGGAGAGGCCACGAGATCATACCGCTTTTAATTGGCCTGTTTCTTGGTTGGGTGATAGTCTTGTTACCACAGTCCTACAACTGTTTCCTGGAGCTTTGAGAAAGATGTTTCTGCCAGTTCTTGCTGGTTGCTCAAGCTTCTGTGGAGGGAAATAGCCCTGAAGTGTCTCTCTCTGCCCGCTTGATCATTATGGGGCCCATTTAATTTAATTTTAAAAGAACCACAAGACACTGTGCAGAATGAGCAAAGCCTGCTTCTTTGAGCTCTCTTATAGGAAGATGAGCAAGGAATGTAAACAAGCCAATCACAGCACAAACAGCTAAAAGAAATTTGAAAATATGTTTTAACTTTTCTGAGTCAGGAAAAAACAAACTGAAATTATGAGATACATTTTTTCACCCAAGATATTGAAATTAAGAAAAATGAATAATAGTGAATGGTGATAAATATAAGGAAATGGGTGGTCTTCAACCAAGTTGGTAGGTATGTAAATGTTGATAACCTTCTACCGGAGGGCAATGTGATTCAGCTATTCTATTCCTGAGAACTTATTCTACAAAAATATTTTCAGCAGGTGTAAATATGCATGTAGTTTATGAAACACTGGAAAACCCATTCCCTTTGAAAGTACAGTTAAGTTAAATAAATTATGCTTAAATCCACTCTATGTAAAACTGCAGCCACTGAAAAGGATGAGTTGGCTCTATATGGTATTGAAAGTGCTCCCAGGTATATTAAGGGGAAAAAGCAAGTTGCAAATCAATACAAATTAAATGACCTCATTTGTGTGAAAAATTATTTGTATATGTACATATGTGTATATAAATGTATAGAAAGCAGCCTGGAAGGCTAAATGCAACTGTTTGGAGTGTGATTGATGGTGGTGGCAGCAATGTCGAGCTGGGGGGTTTTAGTTTTTTCTTTAGATCTAGAGCAGGCAAACTTTTTCTGTAAATGACCAGACAGTTAAGGCTTTGTGGGTCATATGGTTTCCGTTGCAACTACACAAGCCTGCCAATATAGCACGAAAGCAGCCACAGAAAATGCCTAAATGAATGGATGTGGCTATGTTCCAATAAAACTTTATTGATATAAGAAGGCAGTGGGATAGATTTGGTCCACAGGCTATAGTTTGTCAACCCCCCTGCTTTAGATGCTTTTCTTTTTTCTTTAGATGTCTATTTCTTTAGATGCCTGAATCTCTTAACAATGGAAATATATCTATATATTTTTGTATATAACAATCTCTACTTGTATTTTACTACGGGAAGGCAGAGAAAGTTGTAAAAAGTTTTCTTTATTTATTTTCAAATGTTGAACCAGTTTTCTTAATACCATTCACTGATCAATCTATTTCTCTACTGGTTTAAATTATCATCTTTATCAGGTTCTAAATTATTGTATGAATTTGGCTCCATTTTTTTTTTTACTCCTTATGTTTCTGTACCAGGACCAAATTTTAAAATTACAATAGCTTTATAATATATTTCTATGTGACAAGTCTAGTTCCCATCTCATTTTTCTTCTTTTCCAGAACTTTCTCAACAATTCCATAAGTGTGTTGTTCAGATTAAAATGTTTCTAATGTCTCACCCTAAAATACTCTTGTTTTGGGTTTTTGTTGGCAATGATGTAGGGACAACTGACTTCTTTACATTAGTAATTCTTACTCAAGAACTGGGTTTATATTAATATTTCCATTGATTCAAGCCCTCAATGGCCTTCGACAGAGTTTTACAGTGGTCTGCATCTACTGTACACCTCTCTCATTTCTTGTTAAGTTTATCCAAGGATTATGGAAAACATTATAAATGGGCTCCCTCAACACGTACTCCAGCTCCTTTCTGGCATGCTTCCTGCAAAGGGTGAAAAGCTAAAAACCACAGTTTCCAGTTTCCTTAGTAGCTAGAGTTCTGCATGCGACCTAACTTCTACGGAGCAGACTCACCTGGGTGAGATGTGGGCACACGGGTCGTGGCTGCCAGGAGGTGCCGCCATTTGTGAGAGTAGGTCTTGTGGCAAAGGTGTGAGGTGTCTGGGGGCAGCCAAGAGTTGGTGTCTGGTTGCCTTGAATCTTGAGTGCTGAACAGCCGAATCAGTGGCATAGGGGTTTTCTCTGGAGCAGTGCCACGGCGTGGCTGGGGATGGCATCTGCTAGGTTGTTCCTAATGGCCTGGCACCCAAGCTTGTTTCCCTGCACTGGCACCTCCCAAATGCTGTGACTCTCTTAATTTCTTGTAATAAACCTGTTTCTGCTTAAGCTAGCTAGAGTGGTTTCTCTTGTCTGTTGTCCTGTCTGAAATCCATGCATGTTTTCTGTTAATATAAAAAGGATCTTTTAATCCATAACATCTTCTGATCATTGCTTATATATGACAAAGCTATTGATTTTTTGTACATTAATTTTGTTACCAGCTACCTAGCTTAATTCATATTGTTTCTAATTATTTTAATGGAATTTCTAGTCATGTAGACAGATCCCTAAATAATGTTACTTTTGCCTCTTTCTTTTCCATGTATTTTTTTCACATAACAAACTTTATTTTTTAAAGATTTATTTTATTTATTTATCCTCCCCCTTGCTGCTTGTGCTCACTGTGTCCATTGCTGTGCGTTTTTCTGTGTCTGCTTGTCTCCCTTTGTTGGGTCATCTTGCCATGTGGGCCGTCTGCTCACCGCGCTGTGCCGGCCGGCTTGCCTTCATCAGGAGGCCCAGGGAATCGAACCCAGGGCCTCCCATATGGTAAATGGTAGCCCAACCACTTGAGCCACATCTGCTTCCCACAAATTTTATTTTTAAAGAGCTTTGAGATTGCAGAAAATTTACATTGATAGTATACGGGATTCCCATATACCCCACCCTCTCCCCCTCCCACATTTTCCCCTGTTAATAACATCTTACAATAGCATGGCATATTTGTTACAATTGATGAATAAACATTGAAGCATTGCTGCTAACCAAGGTCTATAGTTTACCTTATGGTTTACACTTTGCACCATGTAATTCTTAGGTTTTGACAAAACACATATCTTTTCCATATTTGCCCTTTATATCTTTCCCTTAAAATATGCATTGAATTACAGTACCTTTACATTACATTACATTGACTCAAGATCAGTGTTAAATAATAATGGATATATTGGACTTTGTCTTACCTCGAATTTAATGCTTCCAATGCTTCATCACCGAGCACAATGTTAGATTTTGCTTTGATATTTGTTTAATTATCTGTCATAACATAGAGCATTCATCTATCATTATTTTCACATTTTTAAATCATGAAGTCACGTTGAAATTTGTCAAGTGCTTTTCAGCACCTGAGGAGATGATTATATCTTTTTTTGACCTCCCCGTGTGGTGAATTGCATTCAAGATCTCTAAAATACAGGTGCCAAACAATGAGCACATTGCGGAGTTCTTTATATAAAGTGCCACTCCGATTCACTGAATGCTTTTTCACTCTTGAATTCCATTTTGTCTGAGATGATCACAGGCTTTACTTGTTCCCCAACCAGACTGGCAAAAAACCTACCATCTCACTCTTAGAGGTCCTCACCCCTTGCCCTGCGTTAGTGGAGAACTGGGGTGGGGGGGCGCGCTTTCCAAAAGGAGTCAGACCCGTTTCCACTGCTGCTCTCGGGCGTGGCAGCGGCAGGCGCCCCTGCAGCGCCATGTGCTCCCGGCGGTGTCGGGGGCCTGCTCCTGCCGCAGGCCTGGACGTCCTTCCAAAGGGCATCTCTGAGCAGCCTTTCCCTCTGGGCTGTGCTTGGCGTGAGCTGTCTGCAATGGGCTCCCCAAACACAGCCCTACCGCCCTAGTTCTTCCCACAGAGTCAGGCTCCCCCCGACGAGTCACGTGGGTGCCCTCCCAGATCCACAAACATGGTCCCCGATTCTAGGCCTAGAACCTTCACCCAGAGGTTCTTTTTCAACCCTTAAAGCACAACATGTTCATTCCAGTCTTCTCCTTGGGCAAGACAGCTTGATTTGAAGCTCAAGCCTTCAAGACACAAGGGCATATTTATATTTTATCCCAAGCCTGGCAACATTTTAGCTTATAAGCCCCAAGGGCTTATTGCTCTCTTGCCACCCCCTCCAGTTTTTTTCTCATCCCCAGAGTGAGGGTGAAGAGAAGGGAGGAGTAATACTTCAGGGAGTGGGTTTCTCCTTCCAGAGGCCAACATGAAGTGCTTGGAGCAGCTCTCGTACTAAAACCAGCAAAAATAAAACCAAGATAAATTCTTTGAAGGTCACCCTTAAAGCAAATCCTACTATAAGGGATCTGTGCATTTTTTGGTTTGTTTTTGCTTAATTTTGTGTCCATGTGAATTTAAAAGTTTGTAATGTGCTTGTAGCCATACGATCACCTTTGTGATTTTATATACATTAAGATCTCTGTTCTGGGACTAGCCAGGTTTAGACAGTATTTTGATGGCTCTCTGATAAAAACTGAGACAATGTTTGGCCTTACACTTCCTTAAAGAGCTTTGAGACTACAGAAAATTTGCATTGATAGCATTCTGTCTCGCAGCTCCCAATTAGTTGTGCTGAGGGAAAAACGTACTACTCAAATGTCCAGAAAATGTATCTTCATTTTTAGTAACTGAGATCATTTTACTCTGCAGCTTCCATTTCTATTCAGTAGTAAACGAAAAAACCAACCAACCAAACAAAAAAACCCAGCAAACAATACTAATAAAATAAAACTTCTGAAACAAACTATTCCAACCAAGTCTTTCCCAAAATATCTTAACCATATCCATTCTAGGTGCTTTAGGCTAACCCTGTTTCAAACAGTCTCTTTGGGGTAGGCAGACTTGGCGAATAAAAATACAAAGCATATTGCATGTGATATGCTTATACTAAAAAAAAAATTGTTGTTTATCTGAAATTCAAATTCAGCTGGGCATCCTAGCTTTTATTCAGCAACCCTACTTTGGGATAATAAAGTAAGTATTTAATTTATCAAGACCCTCCACCCCAATCCTTTCCCCTCTTCTCTTTGGATGGTGTCTGTCTGGGCATAGGGTGGGGTGAGGGGAGGCATCTGCCATTCACGTTTATTTTCTGCGGCTCCTGGTGACCTTGGTTGAGGCAAGCTTCACCCCAGAGCCACGGGATGTTGGGTTTCTGTCTTATCTGTTTCCCTGATGACCTCTGCGTGGCTGCTGGACTTTGAGACCCATTTTCTTGGCCCCCACTGTGCAGGGATCCCTCCGGGAATCTTGTCATTGCTCCCTGACGACTGGCCCCTCCTCTCTGGGCTGTACTGGGACCCAGGGGCGTCTCCCATCCTGCCTCTGGCCAGGGATGAGGGTCAAGTACCATCACTGCCAGTCTGACCAGGCCCCTTCCCTGCAGCGGGGGCCGAGGGAGTCACTGTGAGGGGCAGTCCTCTCCAAACCACACTGTTGGAGAACTGTTAAAGGGGGGGAAAGATTTTTCTAGAACACTGACACTGTTTCCAGCAACCTGTAGTGACGTCTGTGGGTTGGTTAAGAGACTGAGGACGTCTGTGGGTTGGTTAAGAGACTGAAGGAAAGAAAGATAGTGTGTTTGAATGGGTCCTCTTTCACCCTGTTCACCTTACCTTTCTCTCATGGGAAGTCAAGTCTGAGTGGCCGGCTCTCCTTGCTCCTACAGCTAACCCAGCCCTTGACTGCACCCTTCCAGAGGGAGAATTGGTTAGGCTTTCAGAGCGGTGTCACTCACTATTATAGGCTCGCTGCCTTGTTATGACATCTATAGACATAGACGTTCTCTCCTAGCATGGGAATAAAGACTTTTATTCTGCAACCTTTAGCCAGAGTTGCCACAATAATTTTTATGACTACATATTAGTCCATGAAGTTAATTCAGTTTCTAGTCACTGTTTCCTTATTGTTAGACATGTGTGCATTCTGACTTTTTCCTTCAAAATAAAGTTTATGAACAAAGCTGTTCATGGAGTTTTGGGTTTAACATTATTTCCTCACATTATATCACCAGATTTGGAGTCACAGTATCAAATAAGAATCTCCAGAGTGGTTGTGGGAAATGTAACTAAATTGCTTTCTAGAAGGACTGTTACATGCTTGGAAACATGGGATATGATTGTATGTTGTAACACTATTTTGCCCAGAGACCAAGGAAAGCTCACAGCCTGCTCTTAGCCTCGTGTACACCAACCTCTGAGGGCATTCGTGGTGGCATATGAATGGAGAACGAGCCAGAAAAGAAATTCTTTATAGACTCAGATATCGGGCCCCACCTCAGAGTTGGGCTCCCTTGAGCTGTGTTGAAAGGTGATGGAGAGCCCACGTTGTCTCTCTTCATGCCGATGGGTGGGAGAGCCGTGCCTGGTCACGGAGAGGCAGGGAGAAGAGCTCTGGGTTGCTGCTCCGGCACCCAGATCAGTGCAGCCTGGCCGGCTACTCCACGGCCTCTCCACACATCAGCTCCAGCTGGGGCCTGGGTCCCAGGCCTGCCTGTCAAGGGAAGCCCGTCCCAGGTTTCAATAAAGGGATCCGGGTGTGCTGTCTGGATGCCACTCCCCCAAATCAGAAAGCACTTCTTACCCAGGAGGAGTATCAGGAAATCCTGCCCATGACTTCACGGGCCTGGTCCCCAGATTTTTAGCGCTGCTCCTTGGTGGGCTCCTGCTCAGCCTCTCGGGGTCTTTATGACTGTCTCATTTGCACTGTCCACTCAAGCTTCTGCACGAGGACAAGATGGCACAATTAAGCTTATCCCATTCAAGTCTAACCCATTATGCACTTCAAACTCTGCTTACCTATGTGATCTCAGCTATTTTACCAGATAATATCCAAATACCAGGCTAGCAATAAAAAAATCTCTGCAAGATGAAATCCTAAAGTGGACTCCCACAAGGAAATTAAATCTTTCCCTTGCTCTCAGATACCAATAGAGACCCCAGTCTTTTCTTACGAGGCTTAAATCCACTCAGGCCTAGACAGGCGGTGAGGGACTTGGGGGTGTAGAGAAAATTTCAGTTCCTTCTTCAGTAGTTGCAGTCCGGGCTGGCTTATTTTGGACCTGGTATGTCCCCACAGCATGTTGGGGTGCGCATCTCACATATTCTACTTTCCCAAAGTTCCAGAACATGTCAAATGTAGCAGAATCAGCCTCAGAGCCACAAAATTCCCAAGACTTGGTCGACTTCCCAATCGGATGAACCATCAGCAGAGGTTGTACCAATGGAAAAAGGGGGGAGAAAAGGAAAGGCTTTTTGGTTTCAGCTTCTCCAATGCTCTTTCAAGATGACTATAAACAATTTGGCCGGTGGAAGAGTCGGGATCCATTCAACAAAGACTCCAGCATATGTCTTTTAGTTAACTAAGATCAGTTACAAATGACCTTTGAAGCTTCCAGTTTTCACTGTATTTTAGTTTCTCTTCTAAGGCACGAGAATGTGGCTTCCAAGAAAGTAACTGGTAAAGAAAGAGCTTCTAGACTTCCATCTTTTAGAAATAATAAATTGATAAAATCTGACGTCTGTTGAATGCATGGTATATTCTGCAAACTTCTCAGTGCTATATATCCATGAGCTCATTTTTTGCTGCCTTCGGAGGCGTT
>PVKH010015820.1:0-15950 GCA_004027955.1 Chaetophractus vellerosus
GCGCCCTATCCACTGGGCTATCGAGCCGGCCCCTGCCTTCGTTATCTGCTTGAAAAGTTCACCAGGGCCGGCCTGGTTACTTAAGAGAGAAAGTTATCTTACTCTGGGGACAAGAGAGGTCTTGGCAGTTCTGACTGAGGTCCTTGTTTTTCAAGGAGGCATCCTCATTTGCTAAAGACAACTTCTTGGCTCATACAAACCAACTGAGCAGTCACCAGTGTTCTTTGCGGGGACAGTTTCTTCTTAATACTGCCACACCCGAGGTGTGTGCTGGGGCCCTTGATTTGCAGCATGAATAGCTTTATCCACTTGGGGTGAGGTGATGGCAGCTTCTGCTCCACTCCCCACAGGTGGTTTGGCTCCTCATCAAACTCCCTTTGACTCACATGGGAAGTCTCTAAGAATTTCTGATCGCTGCTGAAAGTGTCGGTCCTACTGAATGGGTAGTATACTTCTCAGCTCGGGGGCTAGCCTGACACCATGAGGCTGTGGGCTTGTCAATAACATTATGCAAATCCCTGTGATTGGACTGATGATAATTTTGTAAGACTTTTTGTGCAAATGCTATTTCAATATATTTTGTTAGATTATGTTGATTGAGGAAATAGTGTCATTAATGTTATAAGGAAGAAAAATTGGAGTTACCATTCTAGAAATGTTGGCACCTGGCACTGTGGATGAATCAGATGCACCCATGCCGCCTTGCCCATCCCATCTGTTGACCGCAGAGTGTGGGTGTTTACACACATACACACACACACACTCCCTCCTCTCCTTGGTTTCCTTGGGCATCCCTCTGTCTTCTTTTGTAAAGTGGATCTGGTTCTATGTCCATTGCTCTGGCTCTTGATCTCTTTGAGTTGCTGACTCGTGTCTGCCAAGCCCTGGTTGTTTAACAGGAGCTCTTAGGTTTTGACTTTCGTGTACCCGATACCAGGGCTTCCGGCTTCCAGCTTCCAGGAGGTGATCTTACCAGGGCATCAGACACCTGTCCTTGCCTTGTCCTGGTTCTTCTCCCCACCTGAGCTGTCACTTTAGCCCTTGGAACTTCAGCTGCAAATTCTGCTCACCAAGTCCTCAACCGCCCACAGAGGCCACAGGAGGATGCTCCTCCCTCCCCTGGTCTGATCAGCATCCAGGCAGAAGCAGGGTGTGCAATGCGTGCCCACGATCGTTGCAGGGGCTCTTACCAAGCCAGGCTGCAGGGAGGTGCATCCTCACCAGCAAAAGGCCTTGGGCTCGGTGACTCATGTCCACACCTACCAGAGCATGGCAGGGAAAGCCTCCTTCAGAGGCCTGAAGCTTCCAGGTCGGACTACCAACCCAGTTCTACAGAGGGAGCAAAAAGGAGGGAAGCAGCCAGGGGGACAGGTAGATGGGGGGCCAGATGCTGGGACCTTGGGCCATATGTAAGTTACCATGAGGGATGCTTGCAGGATCCTTAGGTTTCATATCTATTTGGAATCATTAGCCACAGTTAATGGAAAGACTGCTTAGACTGCATTTGTTATAAACATTATAACAGTCATAATAATGACCATTATGTTATTAACATAACCGTGTGCCTGGTCATGTGCTACTCACTTTGCTAGGTTCACCCTATTAATCCTTTTATTGACCCAATGTGATAAATTAGTATTCCCATTTCACAGATGTGGAAACTGAGGTATAGATAAGTTAAGTGTCAGTGTTGTACTAATGCAAACTCATCACCTAGAATATATTAGGCTCTCAATAAATAAATTCTTACTCAGAATCCCAAAGCTAGTAAGAGATAGAATGAGCATTTATTCCCAGGAAGACTGATGCCATAACCAGTGCCCAACCAAATATTATAGTAATTCATGACAGCAAACTTTTCCAATAAAAGGCCGGATAGTAAATGTTTTTAGGCTTTGTGGGGCACACTGAATTTTTTTTTTTTTTTTGGAGGTACAGGGATTAAACCCAGGACCCTCATACATGGGAAGCAGGCAGCTCAACCACTGAGCTACATCTGCTCCTCAGTGAGAGTTGGTTTTTAGTTTATTTGTTGTTTTTAGGGGGTACTGGGGGTCAAACCTGGGACCTTATACATGGGAAGCAGGTGCTCAACCATTTAAGCTACATCTGCTCTCCAAGTTTCTGAGGCAACTACTCAACTCTATCATTGTAACCCAAAAGCATTTCTAGATAATATGTAACTATGTGGTGTGGCTGCGTATTAGTCAGCCAAAACAGGTACTGATACAAAGTGTCAGAAATCTGTTAAAGGGTATTTATTTCCAGTAAAAGCTTACAGTTACCAGGCCCTAAAGAGTACAACTCAAGGTTACTTCCTTACCTAAAGTGAGTTGCCATGTGTTGAAGCAAGATGGCAGTCAATATCTGCGAGAGTTCAGCCTTCCTCTTTTCTCTTAAGGCTCCATGCGCCCAGCTTCTTCCAATCTCAGCTGCAGGCTGGCATAGGGCTCAGCTGCTCTGTTCTCTTCAGCTGAAAACTATTGGGTGAATCGCTCATCTCTCTTCCTGGGGCCACAGGATCCTCTTCCGTATTTATGGAGCTCTCTCTATTCCTCTGTGTAACTTCTTCTCTGTTCTCCTTGAGTGAATGTCCATTTATATAACTCATCAAGGGGGCAGGGACTCAACCCTGCACATCCTAATGATGTGGTCGAATCAAAGCCCTAATCTTAACATAATTAAGTAAACGTAAAACCTTTGAATTTAATACAATCAAAGGGTATCATGCCCAGAAGAACAGACCGGTTTACAAACATAATCAATATCTGTTTTTGGAATTCATAAATAATATGGAACTGCCATAGGCTATGTTCCAATAAAGTTTTATTTATAAAAACAAGTAACAAGTTGAATTTGGTCTGCAGGCCATGGTTTGCTGATCCCTGGAATAAACTGAAGAGAAAAAGAATGAAGTTTCAGATTCAACAATCATTGGAACACATTATGTGTCAGGCACTTCATTTAATTTTTTAATTGAATCTTTCACAAGTTGTGAAGTAAAAAAGGAATTCCCACTTGACAAATGAGAAAACCGAGGTTGAGTGAAGTCAACTTTCCTAGAGACTTATAGCTAGTAAATGTCAAAAGAGAATTGAACGTAACTCATTCTAACTCAAGTTCCTTTGTCATGTTTCTCTGCAGGCTTTCCAGTAGACTGGAGTCCCATAAATAATCAAGTCTCCAGAAGCTATACTGCCTTTTTCTTTTTCAGGGAGGTGTGGATGTGTCATAACTTGGCAAGGACTAGCTGCAAGGCTTGCTGGAACCTCAGAAGCAAGAGGCATCTGGAACCAAAATTGAGGTAACTGGCCCAGTTGTCCAATGGATGTGGGAAATTCCGACAGGTCCCAGGTTAGTCTCATTTTACAGTGGGGCATTGTGGAGGGGTGAGGGTGGGCCTTGGGATCAGGAATCTCCAGGCCATGGCTGATTATGCAGGGGCAGGATCCTGGTTAGAGGTTCTGGGGAGGAGGGAGCTGAAAGGGGCTGGCTGCCTTTGGAGTGGATGGGATTTGGGAATGGGCCCTAGGCACAGGAGGCAGCCAGAGGGCAAAGAAGAAACCCTAAATGGAACATACAGTCATATAACCCAGGAAGAAAGAGCATGTCTTCCTCCATACCTCTGCTGAGATGTCCTTTCATCACGGAGGCCTTGGCCAAAGGCTCTAGTAGGAGCCCTCCTGATTCCTCTTTTCACGGAGTTATTCTCTACTCAGGCACATTCCCCACATGCTCACCTCCAGGTCACAGCACTGGACAGTCCCAGTTCTGAGAATACTTCTCTCTCAGATAACCTTGGGCTTTGCCCCCTCCCTTCTTTAAGGTTCTTTTTCAATTCTCTCACACAGGGAGGCATTCCGTGACCAGCTCACATTGCATTTCACACCCTCTCCCTCTCCCCTTTTCCTGTATGGCTTTTTTCCCTTTTTTGCATTTACCACTAACCTAAAATGTTTTACAGTTTCATTTTATTTCTTGTCTGTTTTTCCAAAAGGTCTAGATCAGGGAATTATGTATCTTCAAGACTTTAGTGAAGTTTAGTTTAGAACAGGGACTGGAACATTATTGGTGCTCAATAAAAATGAATTTATCAGAAGTTCTAATTATATATTTAATCACCTACCTGTGGCCCCCGCTAGACTATAAGCTCTGTGAGAGTGGAGACCACGCCTGTGTTGTACTACTGCAACCTCATCGCCCACAATATATTAGGTTCTCAATAAATAAATACTTGTTGAGCCAGGGAATGAGTGAGGGTTAGGAGCAGATGTGGCTCCTAACTGGTAAGAACTAGAAGATCTGCTCACCCTAGCTCTTATCAAGGCATATTGTGGTTATTATAACTTTTTGCAAAGGAGTTTATCTTTATCACTAGTTTAAGAATTCTTTAAAGGGCCCAGGCTCTGTCTTATTTATACTTAAACTCAATGTCCCTTTTTTTAAAAAAAATATCAATAGCTGGCACATAGTAGGTGATGGTCAATTATTGGTCACATGGATAAGGGCCTGTGGAAAAAGCAGGGAAGCAAGGTCTAAGAATGTACAGGTCACTGGAAAGCCCACTTGCTCTTTAGGCTGAGCCTGCCTTGTTTAGGACTCATGCAGGGGAGGCAAGGCCATATTTACAGGTAGTGAGTCTAATAGATACAACCTGGGAAGGGCTGGGAAGACCAGTCAGAAGCCTCTCAGAGCTCCAGAGGATGGGGTCCTTTCAGGCTGGGATGGTGATGGAAGCTGAAGAAGAGGAGGCCAGCAGGTAAAGTAGGATAGGATAGGATCATGGAAAAGCCAAGCAAGCACCCACGGCCAAATGGGCTGACGATGATCCTGCAGCGGACAAGGAAGCCAGGTGGGGGTCTTTTCCTAACAGCCTCAGACCTAAAGAGCTCCCTCTCAATATGGGCTGCTTACACAGAGTTGCTATGCTCTAAATCATCATGGCATGGATCCAGGATGATTTCTGGAGATGCATCAGTGGTAAGGGGATGCCCTTGGGTGGTCATTTATCTCCACTCTGTCTTAAATGGATGGATAAATGCATAAAGAAATGAATGACCAAATTGATGACTATATTAGTGAATGAATGAATAAATGAATGAAAGAAACTTCCTACAATTTTGTAAGACGGGATACAAAGGAGGGGTGTATTTGGGAACCGTGGAAGCCCTCTAAATGAGGGGTAGAGTTTTAGAGAAGTAACTGGGTTTCAGACCAATAATCATGCATGGAACTCTCAGGGTAGGCTTTCTGAAAGAAGAAGAAATTGAGTTGGGTTCTGAATAGTGCAAACAACTTGATTTGTTGTTTGATTTTTTTCTTTTGGATCTCATTGAGATTTTGTGTTGGCTTATATATGCTCGATATTTATAGATGTTTCATGGACATTTTACCATACCAGCCTTCTCTGTTTTTGGCCTAGGTATACTTCCTGCAAAGACTTAGTGGGCTGAAGAAGGTGAGCTCAAGTTTCCTCCTCTTACCAATGTGTTTCTTGTGCAGTTTCGTTGCTACCTCTATAGTTGCCTCAGCATGAATTTGGCACTATGTTATTTAGTTTCCAAAGATATATGAGGGTTTGCTTTGCATTTATTTGTATGCCTTGTCAATACAGAAGGGATCAGTTCAATGTACATAGTTAGGAGGGAGAAAAGGACATGACAAGTGGAGATGATGAAGGAGAGATGGCACAAAACTTGGGAACAGTGAGAACACGATCCTAGCTATGATAGATAAAACATAACATGGAAGGTAGAAAAGGAAAAAGACAGGCACTTGTTGCCTGTTTTCTGTTGTTCACTGGGTGCTTTGATCTCTTTCCTCATTTAATTCCTACAACATCACTCTGAGGTAGGTATCAATGTCCCCATTTTACAGGCAAAAGAAATAAAGCTGGAGAAGTTAAGTGATTTCCTAAAGCCACTTCTCAGAAATGTCTGTGTGGCTCAAAACCCTTTCTGGTGACATGTCACTATTTTAACATAGAAGGTATTACAGACTGTGTAGATAAGACTAGATAGAATGGGAGGTAATGGTGGACTAGCATGAGGCTGAGATTAGAAAGAATTTGGAGACAAGGTGCGGCATGGAGAGCCTCTGCCAGTGTCACTTAGATATGCTCAGCCACCCCGGCTCCCCTCTTTTGCCCAGAGCTCGCTCAGAGGCCTGGATAGGTGGGGCTGAATTCACAGGAGTAAAACCTCAGACCCTGAATCTAAGAGTGACCCGGAACATTTGGGGGCTTACTCTTGAGCAAGGATAGAATGGGCAGTTTAGGAAAATTAGCCTGCTTTCACAAAGAAAAAGTCCAGAGGCTGAAAAATCCATTGGGAGATTACTGCAAGAGATCAGAAATATGCATTATAACCCCTATTTAAGAAGAACATTAGAATAAAATTTTTTAAAAACCCATGGAACTGTACAACACAGTGAACTCTAAGTTAAATCATGGACTATAGTTAATAGCACAATTATGAAAGTGTGCTTTCATCAGTTGTAACACATGTTCCGTATGAATGGCAGATGTTAATAACAGGGTGGTATATGGGAATTCTATATTTTGTGCTTGATTGTTGTAGCCCAAAACTTCTCTAATAAAAAAAAATACATACAACTCTTTTTAAAACTCTTCAAAAGCTCCCCATTTTATTTAAAAGAGAATCCAATTTTCTGAATTAAAAAAAAAGAGCAGTAGAAATGAGACAGAAGAGGGAGAATTTGAGTGACATCTAGAAGGAAGATTTTAATTCTTTAACGAATGGATATCTGAGACAAAGGGAATTAGCATTTTTGAGTAAAAACTCCTGTGAGTAAGCACTGGAATAGACCTTTTACATTCACTTTCTTACTTTATCTTCATAATAATCCTGTGAAGTATATGTCATGACCCTTTTTTACAGTTGACAGAACTAAGGCTCAAGAGAGGGTAAGTGTCTGGCATTAGAGAAGGAATTCAAGTCCAGTTATGTTTAATCCCAGAATCCAACCTGTTTGCACAAAGTGCCTTGAAAACTGTTGGCCCTGTCTCTACATGGAAAGCATAAATGAGCATCCAGTGGCCATGATATCATATAGACTAACTTTGTTAAACAAATATCTGGCTTCTAAAAAAGGGGGGGGGGAGGGTGCTGAGTCACTCACCCCAAGAAGCCTGAGGGAGGTAATTATAAACAACTGGAACAAATATCACGTGGTTCCACTAGAAAAACCAGAGAAGAAGCAGGAGGAGGCTGGCTCCGGAAGAGAAGAAGGAGAACTGAAGCAGGGAAGTTATTTCAGAAGACAGAGCACAGCCAGAAAGAACTGGATAGAGCCAAAAAGAGCAGGATCCCATTGTTCTGAAAGAGAAAAACAATCAAATTCTAGAAATTAAAGCATTCCTTGAGCTAGGCTATCTTTCAGTAAACAGTAAAGTCACAGACACAAGAGGACCCTGACACACTGAAGCCTTGAATCTCCATAACATGAAAATAAGTTGAGGCAATAAAAGTGGTGGAGAGTCCAATGGAAAATCTACCACGGCAAGCATGAAGCTGAATGATGCAGTGTGTTTTGGACTTGGAGCTTATTTTTTTGCTTAATCTTCTCTCATGCAGGTATTATCTCAAAAGGCTAAGTAACTAGCTTCCCTTTTTTGATGAATGACTACTTGCCTTTTGGTGTGCCACCACTGAGTTTATTTTACCTTCCCAAAATTTCTGCACTTCTGATTACTGCACTTCTCAATCTATCCTCACTGATGACCCTGAGGTCACCTGGGAAGCTTAAGGACCAGGCCCAGGCCAGGGGAAGATCTACCTAGCACTGGTTTTGAAATCTCAGCTCTGATAGAATACATTGCTATTGACTGAAAAAATATGAAGGGAGGAGAGGAAGTGTATTGGGAGTGTGGGGTGAGCCTTGCTCATTGTCTGCACCCAGCTAACACCACTAATCTACTCCATGGATTTAGCTTAGAGACCTAGGACAAGTGGGATGTGGGGAATTTAGCTTCACATGAGAAGGTGATAGCAGAGATACCCTATAGTCCTTTTGAATTAAATGATTAGAGATGGATGGACAATTAGATGAAAGATAAAAAATTGCCAAAGCTGGTCCGACTGAGTGGGAAGAGTCCATTTGCAAATGGAAGTGACATAGAAGAAGAAGAAAAAGAAAAAACGTCGTACCAAGGAGCACAAGAGGAATCATCCCTTGTTCGTGATGTGGGTGTAAAATGTGTAAGTGAGATGCCAAGGATCAGAAAGAGTTTGAGCATAGACTTTAGGGTTAGACAGACTCCACATCATAGCTGAGCGATATCAGGTAACTCATTTATAGAAGGAGCTAAAAATATTCAGCATGAGAATGAAACTGGATTAATGCCAGTGCCTGAGGTGGTACCTGGTACCGAGTAAATTCTCAGTGAGGGTCGGTTTCGTTTGCCTTCCTTCGGAGGAGGGATAAGGACAATGAAGATGCCATGGTAGCCAAAGCCCATGCTCAGGGCTGGAAAATCCCATATTTGTAGAAATTTGAGCAAAAAGTATTATTTAGTGCCAGCCACCTTAATGATGAAACCAAGGCACAGCATAATGACAGAGCTTGTTTAAAGTCACAAAACTGTTAGGTAGGACATGTTCTGGAAGGCTGCCTTGAAGGTTGGCTTTGGGCTCCTCATTCTCTAGCTCATCTTGTTAAGGTCAGAGAGTCTGTGTTTTTAATTAAAACCAAAACACCTCATATCTCAGCAGCCATTAAGAGAGCAATGGTCCTCCCCCTAGCCTCAATAAGATCAAGAAAGAAACAAGAGCATCTGCTGCCCTCCCCCATCTCCCTCGGCTCCATAGCTTGGCACTTCTTTTTCTCTGGGAAGTCTGTGAGTCGGGATCCACACCTGGCCTCCCCAGACCAGTATGCTGTACTCAGCCTTCCTGGGTGTGTCGGGTACCGGGCTCTCTCAGGGACTCCCACAGACAAGGCCGTTGTTCTTGGGATGAGTCCACAGCTTGGATCTTGTCTGGACGCTGCCTTTGGTTCCCCAAATGCCATCCTCTCAGCTCAGATGATCAATTCTGCCTGGGATTTACTTGGGGGTAACTTCATCTTTTTTCTCATATAGGGTCATAGAACAAACAGCCCTGAACTACGTGGGTTCTAGTCTCTTTTCTACTACTCACCAAATCACAGGGTCTATTGTCAATGTGCAAAATGAAATATTTATTGATCTTATCTCTAAAGCCTATTAGAAGTTCTGATATTTTATGACCCTGAAAGAAGAGTCACTGGAGCCATAGAACCTTCTCTGGATCAGACAGATTGGTTCCGATATACTCACCAGTTCTGAGATCTTGGGAATTTTCCCTTTGAATCTCCATTTTATCATAAGGATGTAAATATGCTTAACATACAGTGCCTAGGATAGAATATATGCTCCATAAACAGCAGCTTAAAAAAATGCCAGCATAACAAATTATACATATACACACAGATATAAAAGAAATTCCCTTTAGCCCTCTTTACTGTACTAGATATGCCCTGCCCTATATTGCTAGCAGGAAAAGCCCTTAAAAGTCTTCCTCAGAACCATTTTCTGTTGTTCAGACCAAACACAACATGAAAATTCCCTGGATTCCCTCTGAGGCAGCCCCAAACAGAAGGTAGGGCTGTGGGGAGCCAAGGAACTGGGAAAACAGACAGCAGTTCTGGTCCTGAGGTCTGTTAAGCAATAGGAAAACACCCTTTGGGGATGATTGCTGACAAAAAAGCCCTTCCTGTTCCAAACTGGAGGCAAAGACCGAAGCAGAGGGAGGAAGCCAGCCAGCAGTGGTTTTGTTTGAGACCAGCTGGCTCATGGGATGGAGGCGGGGACCCGGTGCTGGGCTCCCCCTTCCCTGGCCCTTGCACTTGGTGAGGGAAGCCATCAGAATGGGAGGTCGCCATATTGGCCAGAGGCCTGTCCCATGGGTCTAGGAGAATGACAAAAGTGGCACAGAGTCCCTTTCAGGGTGGTCTCTGACGGGAACAGAGCATCCAGGGAGAGTTTTGATGATAGAACATTAAAACAGAAACACATTTTTGGGGCTATGGAGATTTCCCATTTGGGGTCCAAATTCCCAGACACTATTGAAGCCTTGGTAGAAAGGAGATGCTCAGTCCTTCGTTTTGAGGTTCAGATTGTATAGGTTTCTTCTCTATTACTACTCTATCTCCTAAACACACAAAATAGTTAATCTCTGAACTCCAGGATGGAGCTGGAGAGAGAATGATCTATTTATTTAGAGCAGAGGAGACGGTTTCCAGAGAATCTGAAGGAAAATGCCCTTTGCCTGCAGGCCCTTGGCGCCCAGGCTAGGCTAAGCTGATTAAAGCTGCGTTCAGAATTGCAATAACCCACAAGATATGCTGGGGCCACGGATGGGCCTCAAGATTAGCCACTAAACTGATCACTCTCTCTGGGATTGCGGCTGCTGTATTTTTGGAAATGGGGCATTTTTTTTTTTAACATTTCTATTTTCTCATGGCACTGTGTATGGCCCTCATTAATTTCCCAAAGTCTCGGCAGAAGAACAATTACTTTAATTCCATCTGGCAGGGTTCTAAAGCTTGAAAATACCTCATATAATATAAAATATATGGAAAATAAATAGACACACTTATATATGAACTCTGTAATAGATGGCCCTGTTTACATAATAGGCCATACCCCGTACGTAAACACACACATATGTGTATATAAATATTTTTTTTCTTGCCTTCCTGCCCTTATCCTGGAATTCTTAGCAATTTGGCCTGTCCTTACTTATTAATGATGTTTCCAGAGCAGAGCTCATTGGTGCATTTTCAGCAATGGGCTGATTAATAGGTGGGCACGGGGGAGCTCTTTGGAAGCCTGGGCATTGCCGGCTTGTTGACCTTGATGCTCGGGGGATAGTCTCGCTTCAAACTATGGAATCTCAGTTAGCATCATAAATTGTGGAGCCACTGGTTTTATGGCCCTTCGGCCTCCTGCTGGGAATGTTGTTTCTCTTTAATAATGGGCTGAGCAGCAGCAATGTGCACTTCTCCTTCCTCCTCCTCCCTCCACGACTTTGCCTCTCCACCCCCCACCCACCTCCATTGTCCACCTCCCAGCCCTGGTCACTAAAGCAGAGACACACATACTCCCCTCCCCCCACATGCACACACATGCATCCAGGCAGCCGTTACACGCATCCTCTAGCACGCACGCACATGCCCATGTGCTCACAGGATCACATGCAGTTGTATGCATCAGACACAGCCATGCGTGTTTGTGGGGGTCTATCACCTGTCACGGCCCCTCCTTTTAGCTCCAGGACTAAGTTAGAACACACCCCTTTTCTTGGCACAGCTAAACCAGGCAGGAATTTTTTAAAGGCACTTCTTAAACATCAAAGGAAAACAGAAAGTGACTATTCTTAGCAAATATGAGTAGCATAAAATGGTCATGTTTTCAAAATAGAGATTTCTAGAATCAGTGGAAATAGAGAAGAGCTTGCCTGCCTTCTAAGTACTGTTTTCCTGAGAAGAGCAAAGATAGTTCTTGCTTCCTCATTTCTCCACTCCCCATGGCCTCCAAAGGCCATCCCATTCCTCTCGACCTCAGGGACTTGGGTCTCTACACGTGCTTTCCCTTAAACTTGATCCGAGTGAAGATCCACTTTTCCTGTCTGTCAGCTCCCTGCACCTCTAGACCCACCCTGCCCCCATATCTAGGAATCTCCAAATCGTGCTTCAGATCTCTGCTCAGTGGTCCCTTTTTTTAGGGAAGCCCTCTGCGGCCTCCCTGTCTATCAGGTCCCCCTCTTCACATCCAAGGAAACCACATTCATTCTCTTTCCACAGCAACCATCATTGTCACAGTTGTAAATTTATGTTTATTTATGGGAGCATTTTGTTCATGTCTGTCTCCCTAGCCGGTATGTAAACTCATTGAGTGTAAGGACCTTATCTGATTGCATTCACCCTTGAATCTCCAGCATCAAGCCCATTGCCAGGAATGTAGTTTATATTAAATAAATGTTTGTTGATTGAATAAACAACACTTCTGTATGGGGTTACACACAAAGGAGAGGTGACTTCTCAAATCTATTCTACTTTAAATGTTTAGGACAAGAATCTATTGCCATATTTTAATAGATGCTGTCAGTATCCTGCTCAAGTCCCCTTTTCTGAGCTGGTATGTCCACCCCCTACCAGGACTGAAGGTCAGTGACTCACAGCTGGGCACTTCCCCGGAGGATTAGTCTGGGATCAGGAGCCGTCTTCCCAGAAATGCCTGGGAAGTTACCCTCCCTCCAGGAGGTGGTCAGTAGCCAATGGCCAATTAATATGGGCATAGAAAAACCTTGCTCCCTTGCCTCAAGGTGGGAACTCTCTATGGTGCTATTCAGGCTCCAGACTCCCTGTTGGATCAAGATGAGACTTCAGCTGACTCACAGTTTGCTTGGCTCCCTCCCCTACTCTGTCCTACTTCCCTCGCTCCCTGACAGATTTCACTTGAGAGCACTCCCCCAATAATTTATTGCATATGATTCCCTATCTTAGACACTGCTTTTAGGGAATCAAAACAAAGACACATTCAATATCCACTACCAGTGAAGGAACTCCCTGGGGGAAAAGTCCTGATTTGTTAACATTTGCCAATTCCCATGGTGTAAATACTCCCACTACTGATTTCAAACTACTGGTGTGATGTCACTGCCTTAGTCTGCCAGGTCTGCCTTGGCGAATACCACACAATGGGTTGGCTTAGCAACAGGAATTTATTGGCTCACAATTTGGAAGGCTAGACACCTTGCAAAATCAAGGTGTCAGCAAGGCCACGCTTTCTCCCAAAGCCTGTAGCATTTTGGTGCTGGCTGCTGCAAACCTTGGTGCTCCTTGGCTTTCATCTCTGCCTCTTGTCACAGGGTGATCTCTCTTCCTGTGTCTGCTCTTCTGGTTCCTGCTAACTTCTGGCTTCTTCCTGTGTGGCCTTCTTTGACTTCTGGCTTCTGGCCTCTTCTCTTTATCAGGCCTCCAGTAATATGGACTAAGGCCCACTCTCATTCAGTTGGCCACACCTTAACTAATGATAGCATTTCCAAAAGGCCCTCTTTACAATGGGTTCATACCCACAGGAATGGGGCTTAAGATTCGGAGCATGTCTTTTGCTGGGTACATAAATCGACTTACCATAATCACTGACCATGAAATTGGGAAGAGATGCCCGCAATCTGCTCTTGGGTGTTGGCACAAGCTAATTCCAGCACACGATAACTCATAATGTACATACAATAAAAGTTGCATAGATAATATTATTATTACTACCATTTGTGTGTGCTAGACAGTATGCTAAATATATCTATCTTCATCCTCAAAAAACTCCGGAAAGTTTGTACTATTATTAGCCCCATTTTATAGATGTAGAGAATGATTATATATGTAAATGATTTACTCAAGATCACACTGTTAATAAGTGATGGAGCTGAGATTTGGACCCAGACCTGGTTCTAGAGTCTTCCTGTATGACCATATTTAGGACTACTTACAGCAGATAACTGCTTTCTTCATGTGTACAGAATTTCAGACTCTGAATGGTGATCTCTTCCATCGTAATTGGAATACCTTAGCCTATTTGATTCCAATAATAATTATTTCAATAATCATTTCAATTTCAGGGCAAACACAATTATTTTCCAGATGAGAACACTGAAGCTCATTGTGGCCGATTTGTTCTAGGTTCCGTGGAGCAGAGCTGCAGATCAGAGCTTCACAAGGAACAAGTGTCTTTTCAGTTCACCTCGCTCTCTCTCAGCACCCCACCCCTCAGTGGTAACCTCAGAGTTCTCTGGATGTGAAATCCATTCCTACCCTTGCCCAGAGAAGGCCAGCATTCAAGGAGTAATAGAGAATGTCATCCATCAATTCCTCCGCGGATTGAGCACCTACTGTGTACCAGTCTAGGCTAGGGTGAAACTCAACTAAAGATATGACCAGAGCTCCTAAAGGTTTGGTTAAAGCAATGCAGCTTCCTTTAGCACATCATTACCGAGTACTTGCAGCACCTGGCAGGGAATGCCCAGGGAATTTCTGACACTTTGCTTTGGCGTAATGTATGCAAAGCACTTAATATAGAACTTGGCACATGAC
The DNA here is from genome assembly GCA_004027955.1 of Chaetophractus vellerosus. NCBI lineage: Eukaryota > Metazoa > Chordata > Mammalia > Cingulata > Chlamyphoridae > Chaetophractus > Chaetophractus vellerosus. Next base: position 14,134 of record PVKH010015820.1, read on the forward strand.
AGACAATTTATGTATCTAACTAACCTCCTTCCTTAGTACAAAACTGTTAGCAGATCCTGCTAGAGAATGCCAGTGCATTTACCTTACAATTGTATCATGCACCTGGGATATCAAGACCTGGAGGTTTATGGTTTGGAGGTTTTTGGTTCACTCCTCAATGCCATCTTGTGGGCAATGGAAAATTTGCCAGGGTTTGGGGAAGCCTGGCCAGGCATTATGTGATTTGACCTAATTGGAATTGGATAGTCTATATAGTTGTTGTGTGTTTTTGTTTGTTTGTTTGTTTGTTTTTTTGAGGTACCTGGGGCTGGGTATTGAATCTGGGACCTCGTGTGTGAAAAGCCGGCCACTCAACCTCTGAGCCACATCGGCTTCTCTGAGTTGGTTTATGGTTTGTTTTGCTAGTTGTTTGCTTTTGTTTTTTCAGGAGGAACTGGGAACTGAACCTGGGACCTCCCATGTGGGAGACGGGTGCTCAACTGCTTGAGCCACATCTGCTCCCTCTATATAGCTTTTGAAAGAAGCTTAGAGATAATCTCACTGTGCAGAGAATAACAGAGTCTGCTCCTGGCATCATCATTGAACTTGGGTTAAGAACAAGGCACCTGACTGTGTTAGGTTTACTCTTCAGTTCCCAGCACAGTCTGTGGAGTCAGGCAGGCCTGGGCTTGGTTTTGGCACTGTGATAGAGTGTCCTTGACCAAGTCACTTTACTATTATCAGCCAAGTAATGATTATCTTACTGCCTACTTGAGAAAATAAAATGAGATTATGCATAATTAGTGATCTGCCCAATACTTGTTACTTAAATGTGTTCATAAATTGTAGATATTAGTGGTAATATTAATTCTCTTATTATCAGTTTCAAATGGGCTAATATTTTTGCCCCCTCTATTTCTTAGAGTCATAAATCCAATTCTGGGTATATTTAACTAATGTACTTTATTCCTCCTCTGTAGGAGAGAACCTCAGGACAGGACTCACCTCTCTCAAAGGCTGGACCTGTGGACCATTAGGTGGTGTTTAAGTGGGACAGGAAGCCGGTTGTCAGCAGACTGTCCATTTAGCACTCGTAAGTCACCGTGCAGGGGCCAGGAGTGTCCGCTCTTTCCCCTGGAGTACACATCTATTGAGCATCTGGTATATTTAAGGATATGTAGAGACAAATAAAGATTGCTATTAACATTTCTCACCATCTGAGAATCTGGTGAAATCTACCAGTCTTCTTCCTTGGGGGTGTGAGGACATCTTTATACATATACCATTTTACTTATAATTTCGGGTTAAACTCAGCCATTGACCTCACTATTCAGAGCTTTAAATTGAATTGGCATTTACTGAATACGTCTTGGGTGCCTAGCATTGGGCTAGTTCCAGTGGTGGAGGCATGCATAGCTCATGTCCTCAAAATACTCGTGTCCTTTTTGAAGCAGTTGGTCATGAACTTGATAGACTGCAAACCAAAGCCAGAATTACCCAGGCCCACACAGGAGGGGCCCTCTGAAGGGCCGTGGGCTGTCCAGAGGGGATAAGTGGTTTCTGGCTGGGCTTGGCTATAGGTGGTGAGAGATGCACTAATCAGCCGAGACCCTGATCTCTCCGCTGTGCTGTGGCTATTCTGGGAAGTCACCCCTCGTGGCCAGCCTCGGCTTCATATTGGCTGTCTGTCAGAACCATCTGGATCACCCTGAGCTCAACCTTCTTCCTCATTTCGAATCATCCTGGGTGTATCAGGAAGGGTAGGGGAAGTAGCTGGATTTTGTGGAAATCCTTCAATGAACCGAGAGCCCCGCCAGACGTGTGTGTGTGTGTGTGTG
>PVKH010015821.1:0-15949 GCA_004027955.1 Chaetophractus vellerosus
CTTATACTATGATAATCATGTTGGGAAAAAAAGTGATCATATCATTCCTCATCTTAAAAAGCCTGTTTTCTCTCTGTGCAAAATACTTTTAGCTTTAGCCATCAAGATCTTTCAAAATCCCAACTTTCTACACTTTCATCCACATACCATATCCCTTATATATAGATAACCACAATACCATGAGATAAATGCAATGGTGGGGATATGTATGGGGTACTATAAGAACATGGGAGAAGGCAGCAAGACTATTTTAAGTGCAAAATGAGGAATCTTAGGAAAGATGTCAAGGATGAAATGATTATTAATATGTGTTTCCCATTTCAACTTTGAACTCATCAAGGGCAGGAACTGTATTTTACTCACTTTTCTATCCCTTATGACTAGCAGTGTACCTGGAATACAGTATGTACTCAATAAATATTTATTGAATGAATGATATAATGAATACATAAATCAAGGGGCTGGACTAAAGATCCTTGAAATAACTTGCAAACTCTAAAACCATTAAAATGATCTTCATGGAATTCACTGATATATTACAAAGACAATTATATAAAATTTAGGGGGGAGAAAATCAAAGATTAATGAAAATAAGGCTGCTAGAGCACATGTTCTCTCCCTTTTTCAAAGTGTCCCTGAAAATAAGAGTAATAAGACTTTAACATAGGGATGAAGAATTGAAGGACAGAAGAGACCTGGAGAAAAGAATAGTGGGCCTACGAAATGAAGTGGTAAGAAAGGAAACGGGAAGAGGGAGGAGAAAAAGATGTTGTCCTCTAGGAAACTAATTAAGTTCTCCAATCCTCTCAAAAAACAGGCAGGGTGACATGGCACCTCAGAGTTATTAAGCCTCAACTTTGCTTTATAGGAAATACAGGATAATAAATTAAATCATTACCATAAGGAAACAAGCAGACAAATCCAGAATGTGAGACATTCTATAAGACAGCTTACCTAGTCCCATCTGAAAGTCAATTGTCATAAAAACAAAACAAAAGAAAAATAGTGTTGGCCTGGTCTAAATTAAAATAAATTGAATTTGTGTCAAAAAGAACAACTGGAACAATTTGAATATTGATTAGATAAAGAAGATAATAGAGAATTTCTGTTAATGTTTTAAGTGTGCTAATGATATTGTGTTTAGGTAAGAGAATGTTATAATTTTGGGGAAATATCAGCAGAATTTTGGATAGGTTAAAGTGTCATGATGTCTGCAACTTATTTTTACATGTCAAACTGTCAAAAGTGTTTAGGAAAAGGAGGGAGGGGAAGGGGGATAGAGAGATCGATAAAGCAAAATTTTCTAAATTTAAACAACTGTTGTATCTAGATGGTGTATGTAAGTCTTTCAACTTTGGAGGATATTTGAATTATTTTTCATAATTAAAATATGGGAGTAAAAAAAACCAATAAAGGAAATATCTTAATGGAAAAAAGGGTAACCCACAGCCCCAAATTATCCACTGAGTTTTAAAAAATAATTATTTTTGGAGAGGTTGTAGGTTTACAGAATCATGTATAAAATAGAGTTCATATATACCCCCTTTCACACAGTTTTTCCCTATTATTATTTCTTTAGATATCAAACTTTTTTTTCCTTAGAGAAGTTGGAGGTTTACAGAAAAATCATGCAGAAAATACCCCAGAAAATTATGTTCTTAAGCAAATCCATTCCCGAGACCCTTTGATTGGATTGCTTCAGTGAAGCCTGACCCAGGGTGGGACTTGGCCTTCTTGCTGGAGTCCTTTATAAACAGAGGACTGAAACCAGAGACACACAAGAAAAAAAAACACAGTGACATAGGGAAGCCAGGAGAGATGAGCCCACATATGTCTCAGTTTGCTACAGGCTGCCAATACAATATACCAGAAACGTGTTGGGAAATCATTAGGTTAAAACCTTACAGTTCTGAGGCTATAAAAGTGTCTAAATCAAGGCATCATTAAGAGATGCTGTCTCTTCAAGATGCAGCTGTGGGCAGTCAAGCACGTGGCAGGGCACAACGCTGGTCTGCTCATCTTTCCACTGTCCTTGGGGTCTCATTGTCTTCAGCTTCCTCTCTCCATAGGCCTAGCCTTTCAGCTGGAGATGATCAGGCACATGGCAGGGCATAATGGTGGTGTGGGCTCATCTCTACTGGCTTCCCTATGTCACTGTGGTTTTTTTCTTGTGTGTCTGTGGTTTCAGTCCTCTGTTTATTTTTTTTTTTTTAAAGATTTATTTATTTTATTACATATCTCCCCTTCACCCCCACCCCCACCCCACTGCGGCGACGCGCCGAGACTGGTCACTGCGCAGGCGCGGCTTTCCCCGCTTGTGGGCGGCTTCTGCTTCCGTTCACGTCGGGCTTTCAGTTCGCGGGTGGCTGGCTGCGCTCCATTCGCGGGCGACCTGCCCTGCCCGTGGCAGCTTTTGCCCTGTCTGTGGCAGCTTTTTGCCCTGCCCACGGCAGTCCTCTGTTTATAAAGGACTCCAGCAAGAAGGCCAAGACCCACCTTGGGTCAGGCTTCACTGAAGCAATCCAATCAAAGGGTCTCGGGAATGGATTTGCTTAAGAACATAATTTTCTGGGGTACATAAAAGACTCAAACCAACACATCATATTACCACGCTCCCACCACAAACCATTTTCCCTATGGTTAACACATTGCATTACTATGGAAAACTTGTTGTGATTGCTGAAAGAATATTATAAGAATTGTGCTATTAACTTCAGCCCATACTTTACATTAGGGTTTACTGTTTGTGTTGTGTTGGGGTTTTTTTACATTTTTATTCTAGTAACATAAAGACAACCTAAAATTTCCACTTTTAACCATTTTCAGATATAGAATTTGGTGGTGTTACATTCACAACGTTGTGCTACCATCACCACCCTTTGTTACCAAAACCTTTCCAATACCCCAAACAAAAATTCTAGACCAATTAAGCATTAACTCCCCATCCCTTGCCCCTACCCCAGGCCCTGGGAACCTTTATTATAGTTTTTGACCCTATGAATTTGCTTATCCTAATTAATTCATATAAAATTAATTCGTATTTATTTGTAAAAAAATATTTTACAAAGATTGTAAAATATTTGACCTTTTGTGCCTGGCTAATGTCACTTGAGGTGATGCCTTCCAAGTTGATCCATGTTGCATCATGCATCAGAAATTCATTTCCTTTTTATGGATGAATAATATTCCATTGTTAAGTATATACCACATTTTGTTTATCCATTTGTTGGTTCATGGACAGTTAGATCACTTCCATCTTTTCGCAATTGTGGATAATGCCACTATGAGCATTGGTGTGCAAATATCTGATATAGTACCTGCTTTTATTTCTTTTGGGATATATCCACAAGTGGGATTGCCAGGTCATATGGTAATTCTATATTCCAATTTCTGAAGAATCACCAAATTGTTTTCCATAGTGGCTGCACCATTTTACATTCACACCAACAAAGAATGAGTTTTACTATCTCTCCACATCCTCTCCAGCACTTATTTTCCATTCTTTAAAAAAATGGTGGCCATTCTAATGAGAGTGAAATGGTATCTTATTGTGGGATTTTTATTTTTATTTTTAATAGAGAAGTTGTAGTTTTACAGAAAATTCATGCTTACAATTCAGAGTTGCCACAAACTGTCCTATTATCAACACCTTGCAATTGTGTGGTACAATAGATGAAAGAACACTTTTATAACTGCACTTTAATTATAGTCCATAGTTTACATTAGGGTTCACTGTTTGTGTTGTATGTTTGTTTTAAATTTTTATTCTAGTAACATATACACAACCTAAATCTCTACTTTTAACCACATTCAAATATATAATTCAGTGCTATTAATTATATGCACTATATTGTGCTACCATCACCACCATACACTACCAAAATTTTGCATCACCTCAAATAGAAACTCTGTACAATTTAAGCATTAACTCCCCATGCCCTACCTCTACCTTAGTTTCTTCTCTATCAATTTGCTTATTCTAATTATTTCAAATCAGTGAGATCATACAATATTTGTCCTTCTGTGTCAGGCTTACTTCCCTCAACTTGATGTCTTCAAGGTTCATCCATATTGTTGCATGTATCAGAATTTCATTCCTTTCTTTGGCTGAATAATAAATATTCCACTGTGTGTGTGTGTGTGTGTATACACACACACATATATACATATACCACATTTTATTTACCCATTCATTGATGGACACTTGGGTTGCTTCCATATTTCAACAGTTGCAAATAATGATGTTATTGACATCAGTGTAAGATATCTGTTTGAATCCCCGCTTTCAATTCTTTGGTAGTGAGTAGTAGTGAGATTGCTGAGTCAAATGGTAATTCAATTGTTAACTTCCTGAGGAACTGCCAAACTGTCTTCCACAGTGGTTGCACCATTTTACATTCCCTCCAACAGTGAAGGAGTATTCCTATTTCCCCACAACCTCTTCAACACTTGCATTTTTCTGTTTCTTCATTAATAGCCATTTTAGTGGGTGTGAAATGGTATCTCAATTGTGGCTTTGATTAGCATTTCCCTAATGACTAAATGTACACTTTTCATATGCTGCTAGGCCATTTGTATATCTTCTTTAGAGAAATGTCTATTCAAGTTTTGTGTCCATTTTTTAATTGTTTTTTTTGCCTTTTTGTTGTTGAGTTGTTGGACTTCTTTATACATTCTGGATATCAAATCCTGATTAGATATACAGTTTCCAAATATTTTCTCCCTTTGTGTAGGCTGCCTTTTTACTTTCATGATGAAGTCCTTTGATGCCCCAAAGTTCTTCATTTTGATGAAGTCATACATCTACTTATTTTTTGGTTGCTCGTGCTTTGAGTGTAAAGACTAGGAAACCATTGCCTGAAACAGGAAGATGCTTCCCTATGTTTTCTTCTAGGAGTTTTATAGTTCTGGATCTTATATTTATGTCTTTGATCCATTTGGAGTTGAAGCCCATCTTCATTCTTTTGCATATAGACATCCAGTGTACCAAGTACCATTTGCTGAAGACACTATTCTTTCCATATTGAGTTGACCTGGCATCCTTATGAAAAATCAGTGGCCATAAATGTGAGGGTTGATTTCTGAACTCTCAATTTGATTCCATTAGTCTATATGTTTGTCCTTGTGCCAGAAGCATGCTGTTTTGATTACTGTGGCTTCATAACTTTTTATATTGGGAAGTGTGAGTACTCCAAATGCATTCTTCTTTTTCAAGATGACTGAGTTCCTTACTCTTCCAAGTAAATTTGATGAGTAACTTTTCCACTTCTACAAAGAAATCTGTTGAATTTTGATTGGGACTGCATTGAATTTCTAAATCACTTTGGGTAGAATTGACACCTTAACAAGATTTAGTCTTCCGATCTATGAACAAGGAATGTCCTTCCATATATTTAGGTCTTCTTTGATTTATTTTAACGATGTTTTTTAAGTTTTTCGTGCACAAGTCCTTCACAGCCCTTGATGGATTGAGTCCTAGATATTTGATTCTTTTAGTTGCTATTGTAAATGGAATTTTTTCTTGTTTTCTTCTTCAGCTTTTTCATTGTTAGTTTCTAGTATACACTACTGATATTTGCATGTTGATCTTATAGCTTGCCACTTTCCTGAAAATATTTTTATTAGTTCTAGTATCTTTGTTGTGGATTTTTCAAGATTTTCTGTATCTAGGATCATGTCATATGCAAACAGAGAAAGTTTCACTTCTTCCTTTCCAATTTGCATGCCATTTAGTTCTTTCTCTTGCCTAATTGATCTAGCTAAAACTTCCAGTACAATGTTGAATAACAGTGGTAAGAGTGGGCATCCTTGTCTTATTCCAGATCTTAGAGGGAAAGCTTTCAGCCTTTTACCATTGAGTATGTTAGCTGTGGATTGTTCATATAAGTCCTTTATCGTGTTCAGAAAGCTTCCTTCTATTCCTTATTTTTTAAGTATTTTTATTGAGAAAGGATGTTAAATTTTGTCAAAGGCCTTTTCTGCATTGATATGATCATGTGTATTTTCCTCTTCATTTTATTAATGTGATTTATTACACTAATTGCTTTTCTTATGTTAAAGCAACCTTGTGTATCTGGCATAAATCCCACTTGACCATAGTGTATAATTATTTTAGTGTGCTATTGGATTTGGTTTGCTTGTATTTTGTTGAGTATATTTGCATCTTTACTCATAAGGGATATTGGTCTGTAATTTTCTTTTCTTATGGTGTCTTTATCTGCTTTTGTATGAGCGTGATGTTGGCCTCATGGAATGAGTTAGGGAGAGTTTCCTCCTGTTCAGTTTTTTGGACGAGTTTGAACAGGATTGGTGTTAATTCTTCTTGGAATGTTTGGTAGAATTCATCTGTGAAGCCACGTGGTTCTGGGCTTGTCTTAATTGTGAGCCTTTTGTTTACTGATTCAATCTTTTTATTTTTTATTGGTTTGTTGAGATCTTCTAATTCTTCTTTAGTCAGTGTAGGTAGTTTGTGGGTTTCTAGGAATTTGTCAATTTCATTGAGGTTTTCTAATTTGTTGGTATATGGTTTTTCAAGGTGTCCTCTTATAGTCCTTTTTATTTCTGTGAGGCTGTTGTAATATACCCCTTTTCAGTTCTGATTGTAGTTATCTGTACCCTTTCTCTTTTTTGATTTGTCAGCCTAGCTAAAGGCTTGCCAATTTTTAATCTTTTCAAGGAACCAAATTTGGTTTTGTTGATTCCCTCTATTTAAAATTTTCAGATTCACTTTTCTCTGCTCTAATTTTACTATTTCCTTCCTTCTTTTTGCTTTCAGTTTAGTTTGCTCTTCTTTTTATAGATCCTACAGTTTTTGAGGTTAAATCTGATTTAAGATCATTCTTCTTTTTTAATGAAAGCATTTAGAAATATGAACATCCCTCTCTGCCTTTGTTGCATCCCATAAGTTTTTGTATGTTGTGTTTTCATTTTCATTTGCCTCAAAATATTTTCTAATTTACTCTGTGATTTCTTCTTTGATCCATTGGTTGTTGTATTAGTCAGCCAAAGAGGTGCTGATGCAAAATACCAGAAATCGGTTGGCATTTATAAAGGGTATTTATTTGGGGTAGAAGTTTACAGTCACAAGGCCCTAAAGAGTCCAACTCAAGGTACCACAAGAGGTACTTTCTCACCCAGAGTCTGTTGCTGCGTGTTGATGCAAGATGGTGGGCAATATCTGCGAGGGTTCAGTCTTCCCCCTCCTCCCAAGTCTCCATGGTTCCAGTTTCTTCTAATCTCAACCGCAGGCTGGGATAAGTCTTGTCTCTCTCGTGGGGTTCATTTCTTTCTGGTTAAGCTGCTTTGCTCTCTCCACAAGGCCAGCTGTAAACTGTCAGGCCAATGGCTCGTCTCTCTTCCCAGGGCCTCTGCCATGTCTAATGGAGGCTTCTCTCTTTCCTCACATATCTGCTTCTCTGTATGCTTACTTCCTGGGCTTACTTTCTCCTCTGCCACACATATTCTCTGTGAGTACCTGCCCACCAAAGGGGCAGGGACTCGACTCCTGCTGATGTGGCCCAATCAAAGCCCTAGTCATACTTTAATCAAGTAAAAGTGAAATCTCTGAATTCAACACAATCTAAGGGTATCACTAGCCCAGAGGAACAGACCAGTTTACAAACATAATCAGTATTTCTTTTTGGAATTCATCAATAATATCAAACTACCACCGTTGTTTAAGAATATGTTGTTTAATTTCCATGTGTTTGTGAATTTTCCATTTCTCCCTTTGTTATTTATTTATAGCTTCCTTACACTGTGGTAGGATAAGATACCTTGTATAATTTCAATAGACTTGTTTTGTGACCTAACATATGGTCTTTCCTGGAGAATGAGCCATGTGCACTAGAGAAGAATGTGTATTCTGCTTCTGTTGGATGGAGTGTTCTATACATGTCTGGCAGGTCTAGTCAGTTTAGAGTTTCATTCAAGTCTTCTATTTCCTTATTGATCTTCTGTCTAGATGGTCTATCCATTATTGAAACTGGTATATTGAAATCTCTTACTTTTAATGCCAAAACATCTATTTCTACCCTCAAATCTGTCAATATTTGCTTCATATATTTTGGGGCTTTGCTGTTAGGTGCATATATATTTATAATTGTTATGTCTTCTGGTGGAATTGACCTCTTTATCAGCATATAGGTTTTTTTGCCCCTCATAACATTTTTTCACTTAAAGTCTATTTTATCTGATATTAGTATAGTTACCTCAGCTCTCTTTTGGTTACTACTTGCATTGTGTGTGTGTGTATATATATATATATTTCCATCTTTTCACTTTTACCTTACTTATATCTTTTATTTTAAGGTGAGTCTGTTGTACAAAGTATATGGTGCTTTTTTATACATTCTTCCTTCTCTGCACTTTGACTGGAGAGTTTAATCCATTTACATTTAAAATCACTACTGATAATGCAGTACTTCTTTCTGCCATTTTGCTATTTTGTCTTTGAAAGTCTTATACTTTTCCTGACCCTCAATTCTTCCATTAAGTCCTACTTGCATACTTATGTCAGGCTTTTTTGTATTGTACCATTTTGAGTCCCTTCTCATTTCTTTCTGAATATATTTTTCATGTAGTTTCTCAGTGGTTACCAGGGGTTAAAATTTAACATCCTAAGTCTACAATCATATTTGACTTGATGTCAACTTACCTTCAATAGCATATACATACACTGCTCCTAACCTCTCTGTCCCCTTACCTTTTTTTTTTTTTACTTATTACCAATTATCTTTATACATTTGATTTCAAAACCATAGATTTTTCATTAATTATTATGCATTTGCATTTTAACAACTGTAAGACGTAAGGAAGGGAGTTATATATTTTAAAAATACAATATAATCATACTGGAATATGTAATTACCCATATGGTTACTTTACCAGAGGTCTTTAATTCTTTATGTATCATTTCCTTCCAGTCTGAATAACTCCCTTTAGCATTGCTTATAGATGAGGTCTAGTGGTAATGAACTCCTTCAGCTTTTGTGTGTCTGAAAAAGTCTTAATCTCTGCTAATATGGTGCCAGAAAGCTCACATCCAATCCGCTGTGTGGCAAAGCTAGCATGTACATGCCAATAGAGACTGAGTCACAGTTAAAAACACTTGACTTCTAGTTCAGGTTTCTCCCTCAAGCCATTCTCAAGACTCAAACTGGGGTGACACACAAGAGGCACAACTACTTTTCAGAAAGTTTTATTTCCCCTCCTATAAGCCTATATGAACCTTGAACAAGGGTGTGTGGATGGTGTGCTGCAAGTCAGTGACTACTATCAATATAAATGATGATGGGAAGGCCTATTAATATGGCCAAGCTGCTATTCATTCATTCAGTTGTCCATTCATCCATTCATTAAAATAATTTTGCTATGTGTCAGGCCCGGTGCTGGGTGCATACCAGGCCTAGATATAAAGGAAAGCCTGGCCATATCGAGTTAACTATATGGTGGGAAAGATAGACAAAGAGTCTTGCAGACAAATGCAAGATTGTACCTAGGAGGAGTGCTCTGAATGAGAGAGCACTGCTTCTTCAAACATATAAAAGTAGGATGTGACATGGTCAGGGAGATTAGGGAAGACTTCCTTGAGTAGGGGTGACTGTGCTGAGATTTGAAGGATGAACAGGAATTAATTAAACAAAGATGAGTAGGGAAGAGTGCTCTAGGAAGAGGGAACAGCATGTGAAAAGAGTCTGCAGTAAGTATGATTGGGAGTACATGGGATAGAAAGAAGGCCACAGTTGTCAGAGCACAAAAATCCCCAAGGAGCCTGATGTGACACAAAGCTGGGGTGGTGGGTTGGGGCCAGATTGTATGGGGCCTCCTAGGCCACATGAGGGATATTGGTCTTTAGCCTGTGGGCAATGGAAAGCCTGAAATTTAAAAACCTGGGTGTGGGGGTGGCATGATCAATGTTGCAGGTGGAAAATTTTCTTTGGCTGCAACCTGGAGGATGGATTACTATGGGAAAGGTCCAAAATATGCAACAGTTGAGTAACAGTGCCAGGAATTGGGAGCAAGTAAACATATGTATTAGTCAGCCAAAGGGGTGCCTTTGCAATAGATACCAATAATTGGTTGGTCTTTATAAAGGGTATTTATTTGGGGTAGAAGCTTATAGTTACCAGGCCACAAAGTATAAGTTTCTTCCTTCACCAAAGTCCACGTGTTGGAGCAAGACAGCTGCCGACGTTTGCCAGGGTTCAGGCTTTTTGGGTTCCTCTCTTCCCAGGGCTGCAGCTGTAGACTATCAGGCAAATGGCTCACTAGTCTTTTCCTGGGGTGCTCCTCTCCAACATCAGAACTGCTTCTCAAAAATCTGCTTCTCAAATCTTCTGCCTTGCCTTTTACATTTGAGACCACACCCAGTGAGCGGCAGGGCTCAACGCCCTAATCATAACCCAATTATGCCCAGATAAACAGATCAGTTTACAAGCATGATTCAATATGGATTTTTGGAATTCATAATCACATCAAACTGTAACAACATGTTTTTACGTGGAAGCAAAACTTTCTAAGAAATGGCAGTCTAGCTTCCTTTGGAGATGTGGAGTGGTTTTTAAGAACACTAATTTAATATAAAAATAGGTTAATATCTCAGCCAGGGCTCAGCCCAAATCTATTTGTTATCAGCAGTCTGCATATGTGCACCAGAGTAAAGAAAATTCCTTTCCCCAGCTAAGTTTTTAAATTTTGGAAGCTTAAAATTATGCTGGCTTCTGCAGTAAATAATGTACTAACATATAGAGTGCTGAACTCGCCTTTTAAAAACAGGGTTCATGTGTTTATCACCTGAAAGCTGGTGGTGGTGCTGCTGCTGATTCCCTAATACAATGTTTCTCACACTTTAGCCTGCATCAAAATCACCTGGTAGATTGGTTAAAACAGTTTGCTGGAGCCATTCCCAGTTTTGCATTCCGTAGTTCTGTGGTGAGGCCCGAGAATTTGCCTTCCTAGCAAGCTGGCAGACGCTGCTGCTGCTGCTGGCCTGGAACCACACTTTGAAAGCAGCTGCCCCTAATGCACTGGATCTCAATTGCGGCTTCACACTTAAATAGAGTGGGAAGTTTCAAAAACTCCGGCTTTGGGGGCCCCCAAACAAAATAAATCAGAATATCCCAGGTGAGTCTAATGTGTAGCCAGGGCTGAGAAACACTGATCTGGTGCCTTAAACATTTAATATTAAGCCTTAAATTGAATTGCTTTGTCTTTCTTTTCCCTTTCTTTTCACCTTCCTCATTAAGGCCTAGCACAAATAAATTGGGAGCTCTTAAACAGAAATAATTTTGAGATGCATACCACTGAAAAAGAGTTTGAGTTTACCTTTAAAAGGCCTACTAGCCAACGTCCATTCATTTCTCAATCAGCATGTTTAATGAGAACCTATGATGCATGCAAACCTGAACATCATTTTGATTTCTAAATTGTTCACATATTGTGGCACTGCTTGGTTGAAAGCCACAGACTCTTAATGGTCTTCATCATCCTCCCATCTTCAAAATCCATATTGAATGTCTAGAAATTATCATCAAGTTTGTTGATTTTTTATTTTTTTAAATTTATGGCTAAAGTCCTAGGTGGTGAAAAACATTGGCTTCTGTAACCTGAGTGCTGATGAAACATCAATTATATAATTTCCTACAGCACAGATTACAGTCAGCAGGGCAGGGTTTCACTGCCTCACCTCTCCACTCCCTGCCTTAATTTCTTCTTCCCACAAAGTAAACAACTTCTCTCCAGCCATGCCAACACTGCCTACCCATTTTCTACCTCGTTACCTTTGTACATAGCCTTGGGGAAGGAGGGAAATTCCTTCTAGCCCAGCAAACTCCTTCTCCAAACTCATTAGTTCCAGTCTATGCTGCTATTGCCACATACTGTTAAACCAGGCAAGAAAGCTTCATGTGGATCAGAGCTCAGGGTGTGTACTTTGGCAAGGAAAGTTGGCTTACCTTCTAGGGAGAGAGGGCTTGGTCTATGCTAATCATCAGCTATTTCCAAATCAATGCAAAGGCAAAGGCTTTCACTAGTACAGGGTGAAATGCAGACTCATCACAAGCTGAGAGGTTCCATTGAGTTTGTGGCTCTGCTTAGAACTGTATTTCCTGACAGACAATCTCACATGTATGTTTTCTTTATGCCAGCCTACCTAAAAATACATGGAGGATATCGTTCAAGCTAAAATGATGATTACATTTTTTTTTTGTATGAGGAAAAACTCCCAGGTTGGAATAATCTAGCATTTTCATTGACATACTCTCTGCCTTCTGCTAGAAATAAAACTCCTCATCTCAGATGATGGTGCTTCTTTTCATAAAATATCGAAGGCGAAGGAGTTGGTGGCAGTTCCCATCTCCGTTTGGAACACGTTTCAGTGTTTTTGACCCTTTCCATGGTGAATCATCCCTTAAGTTTAACCTAAGCCCTTGGTACCATTCCAATGACCATAATGGAAAAAGTCAATTAAATTCATGTGCAGATTTCCAAAACCACATGTTCATAACCACAAATTCATAACCAGACTCCAATCCACAGGAAAGAAGCGTGACTCACAGGCTACTATGGAAGGAGTTTGAATGGAATGATGTTTAAATTCTTTCCCACTCTGAGATTCTAGGAGCCTGGAACTTCATGTTAGTGTTGGGGGAAGAAATGAAAGAGCTGTTCCTACTCCCTGTCCCCAATTCTACTTCTAAAATCTTTTTATTCCTATGTGACTTACCCCCAATGAAGTACACAGGTCTTAAGTGTACAGCACTTATGCACTACCCAAATCAGGATACAGAGCAATAGCAGCACTGCAGAAGGGCTCCCGCATGCCGCTTCCCAGCCACTATCTACCCAAAGGCAACTTCTAGTCTTTCCTCTATCACCATAGGATAGTTTTGCATGTTTTAAACATTTTATAAGTGGAATCATACAGTACGCACTTTTTTATGTCTACCTTTTTTTTCCCCGTGACACAATTTCTGTAAGGTTTATCCATGTTTTTAGCATACCAGTAGTTCATTCTTTTTCATTTTTATCTTATATTTATTTCATTGTAGTAACATGCCACAATTTATTTGTCCATTTTACTGTGTATAGGTATTTGCATTGCTTATAATTGTTGGCTATTATGAATAAAGCTGCTATAGTTCTTGTATGTTTTGTTATATGTAAGCACTCATTTCTGTTGAGTATATAACCAGGTATGAAATTGTTGGGTCATAGGATCATACTGTCATGTTAAGCTTTAGAAGATACTGCGAAACAGGTTTTCCAAGTGGTTTTACCAATTTACCTTGCCACCAATGATGTAAATCTTCATATCATCACCAATAATTGATGTTACCCTTTTAATTTAATCCAGTCTGGGGGGATAGTAGTATCTCATTATTGTTTTAATTTGCATTTTATTGATAATGATGAGGTTGAACCAATGTTATTTCTTAAATATCTCCATTCAGACTTTCACCTCCACCACTCCAGTGAAGCTGAAAAATGTACTTGTCAAGTCGTTAATGACCTCCAGGTGGGTAATCAGTTCTCAGTTCTGATCTTGCTTGATCTCTCTACAGCATTTAACACATTTCATTGCTGCTTACTTCTTGACTTACAGAACCACACCACTCTATTTTACCTCCAACCTCATTGGCTATTCTTTCTCAATCTGCTTTGCTAGTCCTTCCAAATCTCCCAATATTTTAACAGTGACATGCTCTATTTAAAATTCAACCCCACACCTCCTTCCAGCTCCAAGCTCCTTATCTACCATCTGTGCTTTATTTTTCTCCATATCATTTATGAGCATTTAAAATAATATATAATTTACCAATGTATTTATTGTCTTTCACTTCCCACTAGGCTGTAAGGTCCATGAGGGCAGGAATTTTTATCTCCTTTGTGCCTTGATATTCCCTATATGTAGAAGAGTCCCTGGCATATAGCCAGCCCCCAATAAATATTTTATGAATAATTGAGTGAATAATTGAATGAATGAAACAATAAGGAAATGACAAGAAGCAGTGAAAAAGTTATACTTTCTCAAGAAATATTGAATGAATGGCTGCTATAGACATAGCCCTATTTGGCCATGGACACTCTGGACTTTATATGACTTGCATCACCAGAGTAAATTTCCAAGGCAAGTGCCATTGAGTTTATGACTGGCACTACAGAAGACGGGTGGAGAGGAATCAAATCCTGAATAACACCTGGCTTTGTTTTTGTGGTTTTGTGTTTTGTCAAGGTCCCTCAAAAGAAAGCACATGAAATAGCTTTATAATCAATTACACTGCAGTGTGAACTGAGAAAGGGTGTGGTTTGGCTGCACTGACATCACATCACTTCATCCAGTTCTATCGGAAGCTTCCTAGGAGTAGAGCAGCTGTCGAATTAGTAGCTAGGGTGTGGCTAGAACTAGATACCAATCTGGTATAAACCCTGGGTTGTATAAGAAAAGTACCAGGAATTGGTATTTCTGTCAGAAAAGCAAAGAGCTCTGGGCTTTGGTGAAGACTAGACCAAAGGAGCCAAGGATAGGTGAGAGATACATGGTCATGTCAGGTAAAGAACAAGGTGAAGGCCACACAGAGGGTTTGGTGGCATTTGGTATTCATTTTGTGTTCTGGGTTCCTGGAGGGCAGGGCCTGGATCTCCCAAAGGTATTTACGATGCCAGGCACAGAAGCAGATTTCTAAAATCTCACTGGAGATTAAATTCGGAAGGCCAAGATCAGAATAAAGTGATGTGGAAGGCTTTGCTGTCAGAGCTGGAGAATAGTCCCCAAACAGGCTAAGTTTATCCCCCAGGTTTTTGGCCACTGGACAAATTTTTCAAAGGTAGTAGATGTCTGCTGCCTCATCCCCTCCTCTAGAAGTGCAAAAAACCCCTACAGTCAGTTGGGTCACTGACTACAGTTTCCCTTATTTCATGGGCCCATGTACTGCTTTTATTCTTTCTTCTATATTTTGATTACTTGGAGAATTGATACTATGGTTTACTCATCATTAATTCTTCCTTCCCATCACTATCTCTGCCTAGTCCAGTGCTTTGAACATAGTAGGAACTCAGTAAATATTTTGAATTTAATGGAATTTCCCTCAAATATATGAGAAATCATATTACCCTTAGGGCATACTGACACTCTTCTTCAGTGCAATTTCTTCCTTGCACCACCAGTACAACTGGACCAAACTGGTTTGCCCACACTTCCTGCCTAACAGGAGGTGAACCTTTTGCTGACCTCGGCAGTGGGAAGTTACTTGTGATTTGTTTTCCAATCCTATCTCCTTTATGATAAATGAGCTCTTATTCCTCAACAAGTGTTTCTGATACTTTTGGACTCAGGCTCTTCAATTTGGGCCTACTGATTCATGTGATCCAAGTTTTTTAGAAAGATATTAAATAAATGACAAAGGAAATGTAATTTGTGTGGGAAGGGTGTTTGTTTTCCCTATTTACAACATTTCCCCCCCAAAAAACAATCTGTTTGGGTATCAGTGTCTGTCTACTTAAGTCAGAAGCAGCTGCTATTTTCTTGTAAAATGTATTGGATAAACTATTTATTTATTTTCTCTAGAATTTTAACTCCTGAAAAGCCAACATCACTTGCTTGTGTACCTAAAATGGTAAAACAGACACAATTTATATTAAGCAGATATTTAAGACCTAAAGAAAAGCATAAGACTATATTCTTCTAGGAGTTTCCAATACTACTCTAAATGAACTGTGAACCAAGGAATATACCACAGCACCTTGAGGACATTTCTGCCTAAGAACAACATATTCCATGAATTCAGCTTGAATTTAGTCTGTCTTGCTATGTTTCACAGTGTTCAACAAGAAGTTTGACTACACTTGGGCCAGACTCATTGATTTGCCTGAACATCATGGTGTTGTTTGTTGATGAGGTAAATTTATTATTTAATACTGCAGATGATTTTATTTTTTCCTTTCATAACTG
>PVKH010015822.1:0-15933 GCA_004027955.1 Chaetophractus vellerosus
CTTCTTGGAGATGTGGATTTTCTGGTGGCCAGGGAACTTGAACTTGGCCCTGCACAGCGCCTCAATCACATGCTCCTCGTTCTGAAGCTTGGTGAAGATGGACATGATGACTTGGCCGATGTGGACCGGGGCCACCGTCCCCTGAGGCTTTCCAAAGGCACCTCGCATACCCGTCTGGAGCCTAGATTGGGGGATGGCACGAGGTCACAGACAAGACCATCAACAGTCAAGGGCTGTGTCCAAGGTCCATTAGGGCAACCTGTACAAGCAACAGGCCGCGTACACTACCAAGGAGGCTGCTGTCCGCAGCCACTGCACACCGGGCCCCCATGGGGAGAGGAAGACGGTCGGCTTAATTGGCTGCAGGGAGATGTTCCCAATATTAATCTCACTAAATCTTCTGGAATAGTCCCTTTCACTCCTGAATTGGCTAGGCTAGACAGACTTTATTTTGTTTCTTAAGTATTAATTTTCCAGTAGTGGCAAAGTCGAGGCACTTCCCTGGGTGGTGGCACATAAGTTTGCCAAGGATCTGAAAGCTGTGGGGGCGGAACTGAGTGGCTCTGTCTAGATTGGTATAATTCAACAAGGCCCTCTGGAAAGATATTGGGGCACCAGAGGGAGTGCCCCATTGCCCATTTCCCAGCAGTGGATTCCCATCTTTATCAAATTTAGATCTACATTTATTTTTCCAACGCTCTCCCTTACAGCACCGTGGGCAGTAAGGGAGAATGCTTTCAGGGAAAGCATCTTTAAGAAAATCCTGAGAGGAGCTATCTGCAAATTTCTCTTTCTCCTCATCTCCTTCCTCTTCATCTTCTGTTTGTAAAGGTTCCAGTACTGATTTAACAATAGACCAAGTAGGTGAAATAGTAATTGGGATCTGCGCCCCTTGAACACTTAATTTCTTTAATTCTCTTCCTACTTTTTCCTAATCTCCTAATTCTAAACTACCTAATGCAGGGAACCAAGTGCAGTATTTTTCAATAACTTATAAGGTCTCTAAAAGATGAACATCACTAACTTTAGTTCTTCCAGCTTTAAGAAGCTGCTTTAGGAGACAAACATAGAGACAGTACTTTGCCATGCTGTCTCCATTTCCCATGGTAACCCTGAATTATGCCAGAGAGTTGTCCTTACCTTACTGAGGACTTCAAAGGCCTCTTCACCCTCTCGGGGGCTTTGCGGTATTAAACCAATTTTTAAATTTCGCTCGGAGTGATTCTTCTTCCAATCCGTCCCTGTTCAGGCGCCATCTGTTGTTGAGACCAGCTCAACAAAGAACAGATCAGAAAGGAAGGCACCACAGACCTTAAAAGAAAACAAACACAGAGATATAGAAAAGATGGGACCAGGGGATTAACAGTCTCAAGGACTGAGAGCCGCAATTCTGGTTTCACCACGGTATTTATTAGGAGTCTGCAAAAAGGTGACATGTGATGCAGGAAATGTCTGCTTATCTCTTTGCAACATAGTAAGTTCTTTAGTCTTTACTGTTCTATCCACCCCCAAACGTGCTGCACAAAGCCTCAAGGTGCCTTTGTTTACTTCAGGGAAACACTGCAATTTTAGGATGTTTTCCCACAGGCTCCTACTCCACAACTAGCAAGGGAGAAAGGGCAGGAAGTCCTAAACTAAAGAGAAAAACTGCACCCAGAATGAATATTCTAGTAAGCCAGATGCCAAGACACCAACAAAAAATTACAATCCACACCAAGAAACAGGAAGATATGGCCCAGTTAAAGGAACAAGATAAGCCTCCAGATGACATAAAGGAGTTGAGACAATTAATCATAGATGTTCAAACAAATCTCCTTAATAAATTCAATGAGATGGCAAAAGAAATTAAGGATACTAAGAGGACATTGGATGAGCACAAAGAAGAATTTGAAAGCAGACAGAAAAATCGCAGATCTTATGGGAATGAAAGGTGCAATAAATGAAATTTTAAAATACACTGGAATCATATAATGGCAGATTTGAGAAGGCAGAAGAAAGGATTGGTGAGCTTGAAGAAGTGGCCTCTAAAAGTGAACATACAAAAGAACAGATGAAGGAAAGATTGGAAAAACTTGAACAAGGTCTCAGGGAACTAAATGACAGCAAGAGACATTAAACATATGTGTCATGGGTGTCCCAGAAGAAGAGAAGGGAAAAGGGGCAGAAGGAATATTTGAAGAAATGATGGTAGAAAATTTCCCAACCCTATTGAAGGACATAGATATCCATGTCCAAGAAGCATGATGTACTCCCATCTGAAAAAAATCCGAATAGACCAACTCTGAGACACATACTAATCAAAATGTCAAATGCCAAATACAAAGAATTCAGAGAGCAGCAAGAGAAAAGCAATGCATAACATATAAAAGATACCCAATAAGATTAAGTGCTGATTTCTCACTAGAAACCATGGAGGCAAGAAAATAGTGGTATAATATACTTAAGATACTGCAAGAGAAAGATTCTTCCAGCCAAGAATCTTATATCCGGCAATATTGTCTTTCAAACATGGGGGTGTTGTAGTTTGGCAGTTCAATGTAATTATGAATTCCAAAAATAGATATTGGATCATGCTTGTAAACTGGTCTGCTAATCTGGGCATGATTAAGTTATGATTAGGGCGTTAACTGGTCCACATCAGTAGGGCGTTGAGTCCCATTCCTTGGTGGGGTGGAAATCAAATATAAAAGGCATGGCAAAGAACAGTGTTGAAGCAGTTTGGATGTTGGAGTTCTAATGAGAAAGGAGAGAAGGCCCCGGGATAGAGATGAGCCATTCGCCTGAGAGTTCACAGCTGGCCTTGTGGAGAGAAGCAAACCCTAGAGAGCCTCATAGTCTACAGCTGACCTTATGGAGGAAACAGAGGATCTAAGTCCACAGAGAAATGCAGCCCCAGGAAGAGAGGAACCCAAGAAGCCTGTACCCTGGCAAATGTCGGCAGCTGTCTTGCTCCAACACATGGCAATGGACTTTGGTGAGTGAAGAAACTTACAGTTGATGGCCTGGTAACTGTGGACTTCTACCCAAAATAAATACCCTTTATAAAGAACAACCAATTTCTGGTATTTTGCATCAGCACCCCTTTAGCTGGCTAATACAGAGGGTGAATTTAGAATATTCACAGATAAACAGAAACTGAAAGAGTTTGTAACCAAGAGACATGCTTTGCAGGAAATACCAAAGGATGTGCTACACCCTGAAAAGACAGGAAAGAGAGGCCTGGAAGCGAGTCTAGAAATGAATAAATAATAAGTGTATAGCAATTTATGAATAAATCAATAAAAGTAAATAAAAGTGTCAAAAGAGTGGTGAAAGTAAAATATGACTGGTAAAACCCAAATATTCAGGAATAAACTTAACCAACAATGTAAAGCATTTGTATTCAGAAAACTACAACTCATTGTTAAAAGTAATTTTAAAAATACCTAAATAATTGGAAGAACATTCTGTGCTCATGGATTGGAAGACTAAATATCATTAAGCTGTCGGGTCTACTCAAATTGATACACAAATTCAATGCAATCCCCCAAAAAGTTCCATCAGCATTTTTTTAAGGAAATGGAAAACATGATTGTCAAATTTATTTGAAAGGGTAAGGAGTCCTGAATAGCCAGAAACATCTTAAAAAAGGAAAAGCAAGGTTGGAGGACTCTTATTTCCAGACTTTAAGACATATTACCTAGCTACAGTGGTAAAAACAGCATGGTACTGGCATAAAAACAGACACATAGACCAATGGAACCAAATTAATGGTTCAGAAACAGACCCTCACATCTATGGCCAAGTGATTTTTGACTAGCCTGTCAAACCCACCCAGCTCAGGCAGAACAGTCCATTCAAAAAATGGTGCTGAGAAAACTGGATATCCATAGCAAAAGAAGGAAAGAGGACCCCTATCTCAAACCTTACACAAAAATTAACTCAAAATGAATAAAAAACCTAAATATAAAAGCAAGAATCATAAAGCTTCTAGAAGAAAATGTAGGAAAATATCTTTAAAACCTGGTGGTAGGTGGTGGATTCTTAAAGGAGATAAGAGGAGGACTGAGATGGACTACTGATATTTAATGTATGTAGAAGTTTTAATTAGCTTTACTGTAAAAGTGTGGAAATGTACAGAGTTGATGGTAACACATTACAGTGAGTAACAGCTGGTTTATAAATGGGGATGTTACTGAAAATGGTAGTCTAGGGATGTAAATACCAATTGACATAAACCTAGAGAATAATCTAGGGTCTGAATAGCTCTGTAAACCCATAGGTGGATGAGAATTGTGGTTGGTAGTACAGATGCCAGAGTGTCCCTTGTGAGCTAAAGCAGATGTACATCACTATTGCAGGGTAGTGGGAATATGCAGAAGCATGGGAAAAATACAACTGGAGTGACCTATGGAGTGTGGTTAACAGTAATAATGTAATATTCTTGCATCTATGCCAAAGATGTACTGTGTTGATAATGGGGGAGTAAGGAAAAAGTGTCAAATGTATGCTATGGACCTGGTAATAAGCAGATGATATTATCTCATAATCTGTAACAAATGTTCCACCACAGTGTGGTGTGTTGAAAGAGGGGTGTTGTTTGGAAATTCTACATATGTGCATGATTGTTTTGTAAGTTTACAGATTCTGTCACAAAAATATATTTAACAAATAATAATAGGGTGGGTTGGGGGAAAATACACCAAATGTAAGATAAGGACTATAATTAGTAGTAAGATTTTGACAATATTCTTTCATAATTTTGTAACAAAGTCTCACGACAATGCAAGGTGTTGGTGGAGGGTTGATGTATGGGACTCCTGTATGATGTTATGTCTATTTGTTTTGTAAGTTCACAATTATTGCTATACACTTATTGTTTATGTATGTTCATGTGTGGGTGATATAGTTAAATAAAAATTTTTAAAGTAAAAAAAAAACCCACAAACAAAAAATCTGATAAATACTTCTAAGTAATTTAGGGAATAATATTTCATAAATTTAAACTTTAATCATATGTTTATGATGCAAACATTTTGTTTTACTTTTTCTCCCAAGAATTTATATATTTAGGATCTATTGCCATCTCTACCACCCAGCCCTCCAGCACTTCTAAGAACCATCTGAGGTACCTTAGAATGGCCTGGCAACTCTTTGTCTCAACTTCTTCACTCTTTTCTCCCAGAATATCCATGGAAGCATCCTTCACCTTCTTTCTATTTTTTATCATTGTCACCAAGCTTTTCTTCACCAAACTAAATCCTTGCTTTCACTGCTGAGTCACTGTTCTCTGTTCTTTATAAGATGATGCTGTTCTTCTTTTCCTACAGAGATTTACTCTAATCAATGTTACAAGTTGTTATCATGCTAACCATGGCTCGCCACAGCACATCCAATTTGAAGCTCTCTGCTCAACAGTATTTGTTGAACTGAGTTTAGGACTTTTCTTCCTAGCCAAGTAGAGACCAAGTGTTTTGTTTTTGTTTTTGTTTTTTCCTTATGTTTTAAAAGTTATCTCCTATTATTTCCTTCCTCTCTCTTTTACCATTTGCACAAACTAATCTCTTTAAATCCCTTCTTCCTTAGCATTATCTCCTAAGTAATATCCAACAAGTATCCCTCGCCTTGTCTGAAAACCTGCTTACTAAGTCTGATTTCATTGAAATTCGCTATGACTTTGGGTTCTGTATGAAAAATTAGCTTTGCTCCAATTCTTTTCATAAAAAAATCTCTCATTATGTCAATTGCAACACAACTCTGTATTATAATATAAATGCCAACCACCACCTGTTGCTTTGTGAATTGACAAATGTAAAAATACACATTGTCCATATGCTTCCCTAAACTACTCATGGAAGAATGTTCTAATAGAATACTGAATTTAAGAATGAAATTATTCTATTGCATTGGTGGTGGTTTGAAAATACACCATTACTTATATTAATATGTGCTAATAAGCAGAGAAATTCCCTTTATAACAAATGTCAGAAAATTGATAAAAGACATACAAATGGATGTTAACAAACCATGCCTTCAAGTCACTTCATTTCACCTCCCTGGCCAACACTCCAAAATTTTTAGCTTGATCAGAAGAATGTGCTGAAGCAATCATGCCTGTAACTTTAAGGGGAAAAAAATCCTGCTGCTGTCTCTGTCTGGAAAGGATGCATGCTTCAGCATCAGGGCCAGGAATACCTGCTTCCCAGGCTTGGTATTAATGAAGGAGGGGAAGAGAATATGACACACAAAACTAAGGTCAGGCCATAGACTAGGGAAGGGGGAATGAAACAGGAATGTATTGAGTACCTACTATGAGCTAGGCTGACACTGGAGCTGATTTTTACACATCAAATCTCATTTAATCCTAAAAAGAATGTTAAGAGATATTATTACCCCATTTTAAAGATTTATTTTTCATTTATTACATACCCCCCCCCTTTCTGCTTGCTCTTGCTGTGTGTCCATTCTTCTGTGTTTTTCTATGTCTGCTTCTTGTCTCCCCCCCATCTTTGCGGCGACGTGCCGAGTCGGCCCTCCGCGGCGGCGGCTCACTCCGTTCGTGGGTGCCTCCATTCCATTTTCATGGGCAGCTCCGCTCCATGTTTTGCGGGCAGCAGTCCTCCATGTTTTTTTGTGGGCTGCCCAGCTTCTGCGCTTCGCAAGCGGCAGCTCCATTTTCATGGGTGACTTTGCTCCGCCCTGCCCGTGGCAGCTTTTTGCCTTGCCCACGGCGGCTTTGCCCCACCCACAGCAGCTTGCCTTTCTCAAGGCAGTCTGCCTGCTCAGAGAGGTCCCCGGGAACCAAACCCGGGGCCTCCCATGTGGTACACCAGCGCGCTCTTATCCACTGAGCTATCTAGCCGGGCCTATTACCCCATTTTAAAGACGAGTCAGTGGAGACACAGAATCATTAAGTAACTTGCTCAAGGACATGACAGCTTGGTAAATGGCAGAACAGGGCTAAACCCTGAAGGCCATTTCATTGTACTTTACTACACTGCCTCTGTAATCTGTTCTCACAAAATGCTCCTCTCTGAGGAATTAGGGGTTTGTGGTCCATGTGTGCATAAGCATCACCCAGCAAACCTGAAGCAGATCTGCCCCAATCGTGTTCAGTAGTTCATCCACCTAAAAGGACCCCCAGCAGCCTCAATGCTCGGGTCAGTCTAGTCTTCATTTTGTTCTTTCCTGGTTTGCTTTATGAAGGCACAAAAGGGTCCTCCTCAAGGCCAGCTACATAATTTGCAGGGCCTGGTGCAAAGTGAAAATGTGGGGTCCCTTGTTCAAAAAGCAAAAGTGCCCTTAAAGAATTAATATAAAGCATTTTCCTTTCTTCTTTGGTTTCTTTCTAAACTTTTCATGGTCTTTTTTATTTACACTTTATGCCATATGTAATCCTAAGCAAAGAAAAATTAAAACACTAAATTATTATCATGAATTTTACCATTCACCTTTATATTTTGCAATGCCCATTTAAAATGAAAATACAAGAAAATTTGACTCATATGCAGAATCATTGAAATTATATAATTTGTATTTCATAATTTGTATATGCACATGTATTTCTTTCTTACCAGAACAGTGGAAACTGCACAAAATTAAGTCAATTGTCTTTAATGTACTTCTTGATACAATATTTGCACATTGATCAACACTTTCACTTTCAACTGACTGATGAGTAAGGAAGTCAAGGAATGTTGGGCTACCCTATCTTTCCAACTCTGTCATCACTTTCAATATAAGTAGGTGACTAATGCAGGAAAACAACAGCATTAAGAAAGGATATGGGGAAATGGATGTGGCTTAGGTGACTGGGCTCCCACGTACCACATAGATCCCTGGTTCGGACCCTGGTGCCTCCTAAAGAAGACGGGCAGGCATGGTGAGCTGACACAAGAGACACAGGAAGAAAAAACACAATGAAAGACACAACAAAGCAGGGAGCAGAGGTTCCCAGTGCCTCCTAAAGAAGACAGCAAGCTGATGCAACAAGATGATGCAACAAGATAATACAACAAAAGACACAGGGAGGAAAAACATGAGTGGCAACAAAGCAGGGAGCAGAGGTGGCTTATAAGCAATTATGCACTTCCCTCCCATATCAGAGGTCCCAGGTTCGGCTCCCCGTGAGTCCTAAAGAAACCAGGAAGAAAAACAGACACGGCAAGTGCAAACAACAACAAGGGGGTGGGGAGAAAGAAATAAATAAAATGAATTAAGAAAAGAAAGAAAAGAAAAGAAAAGAAAAGAAAAGAAAAGAAAAGAAAAGAAAAGAAAAGAAAAGAAAAAGAAAAAGAAAAAGAAAAAGAAAAAGAAAAGGGATATGTCCAATGAACTGGAGAGTAGGTGTTATAACTCTGTTGCGATTCAGGGCCCAATTGGCACATGAATGGACCAAAGATTTAAGTCTCTAGGACATATATTTAACAAGTATAGTGCTTATTACAGGTTCAAATAAAAGGGGCAGAAGAGCCATGTATAGGAAAATTATAAATAAGTCTAACTCTGTTATATTTGGGAGTATAAATTCCAAAGTAAGGCCCATTGACAGGGTGCCAAATTCCTGAGCTTGTCTGTCCTGCCATAGTGTCTAGATGTCTCTAGAGCCCGCAGGAGTCCTGTTTGAGGCACTGTTTACTGTGGCAGTCAATGAGATCCTGTTGAGATATGCATAAACATAACCTCTGGAATAACATCCTGACTCACTTTGAAATCTCTTAGCCATAAAAATTCATATGTATTTAATATATATGAATGTATCATATGAATTTAAAATTCCCTCCTTTTGGTCAAGGTATTTTTCCAGATTCATGATAGTCAGTGCTTCATAATAATCCCTTGGTGCCAGGGAGGCTCATCCCCAGTAATCATGTCCCATTCTGAAGGGAAGGTTGTGCATTTATATGCTGAGTTTGACTTAGAGAGTGGCCACATTTGAGCAACAAGGAGGCTTTCAGAAGGTAACTCTTAGGCAATATATAAATACCAGGCTAAATTTGAATTTCACAAGAAAAGGTTCATAAGTACAATGATCAATATCAAGAGCCTGGTGTAATGGTCTATCCTCCTTTGCTAGGCACTGCCCATGTACTCAGGGGATTCTTGCTGCTCTAGTAGAGAATGCAGCAGGAATTCCCAGGGTAGGAATTCAATATTCTTTCAGTTATTGTGTAGGTCTCCACCCACTGAGACAATGCCCTATGACCACTTGAACATGTTTATCTGCCAAAGAGGCATGCCCCAGGTGCACCCCACCCCACGCATCTCCCCATCACTGACACCCTGCACCAGTGATCCTCCCCTACCACAGTTGTGACTCTTCTGTGATCCAAAACCTCCCCCAAAACAAAGCTAAAGCAATAAACAAATAAAAATAATGAAATAAAATAATAATTAAAAATAACAAATAAAATACAAAAGTAAAAAATAAAAATAAAATAAAATAATTTTTCATTGTGTCTTTCATCACTATAAGGTCTATTACCTTTTATGCACAGTGACAATTTCTTCCATGTATTCCCCCAGTGTCTTTTTTGTTTTTTTATTTTTGCTTTAGGTTACAGAAAAGTCACACAGAAAATATAGGGGATTCTCATATACCCAATCACCTCCCACTCTCCCACTCTCCCTCATTAATAACATTTTACATGTGTATGGTACATTTGTTACAATTGATGTACAAATATCTAAGCATTGCTACTAAATAATAACTAAAAAAAGGATGATGATGGACAACACCCATCCCAGGAAGTGGAGAGTGTCTGCAACTGTAAGCAATACAGTTCCATCCATCTGCCTCATGGGATCTAAGCCCTCTCTCAATCGGAGACAGGTTGGGCATCACCATCACAAAATCCTCAATATTGAGGAATGAACAAACATAAGGGGGGAAAGCAATTATGGACTAAAGGAGACTTACTACTATTCTAACAATGGAAGAACTTGCATCATTGTTATAATGGCAGTGGCCACCAGAGGGTCTGAGGGCAGGCAGAAGGAAGAATGAGTACAAGATGGGAAAGTTTGGGGACATTGGAATCGTACTGCATGACACTGCAATGACAGATACGGGCCATTATACATTTTGTAAAAATCTATAAAATTGTGCAGGGCAAAGTGTAAACTATAAGTAAACTATAGTCCATGGTTAGTAGCAGTGTTTCAATATGTGTTCATCAATTATAACAAATGTACCACACTAGTGGAAGATGTAGTTAATATGAGAAAGCGTGGGGGGTGGAGGGGTATATGGGAATCCCCTATATTTTTCTTTTTGTTGTTGTTGTTTTCCCCTATATTTTTGTTGTAATAGTTATGTAATCTAAAGCTTATTTAACCAATTTTTTTTAATTAAAAAAAGAAAAAGAAAGGATATGATCAAGCTCCTTGGTCATTCATGCTTTTTAGAAGGCCATTGTCTTGTTTCTGTATTTGAAGCAAGTACTGATTCGAATGAAAAGGTGTGGCCTTTCAGGCACTTAGTGCTGCTGCTTACTCAGTCAGTAGACATAATATGCTTACCTTGTACTTGCTTTGAGTCTCACTGGTACTTCCAGTATTGTGAGTCCACAAGAATTCTGTTTTCACGGGGCATCATTAATGCACATGTGAATATGGTGGCAAAAAATGCCAAACATGCATATTGTATGTGTCTCCTCTGCTCACAGTCGTGCTTCTTGGTCTCATGCATCACTTAAAACATTGTTTTTTCCAATTTTCCTTCCAAGTTATGCACAAATTCTCCCCTTTCCCTTCTCCCCTCTCCTACTGCCTTAATTCATT
Organism: Chaetophractus vellerosus; assembly: GCA_004027955.1. NCBI lineage: Eukaryota > Metazoa > Chordata > Mammalia > Cingulata > Chlamyphoridae > Chaetophractus > Chaetophractus vellerosus. Next base: position 10,762 of record PVKH010015822.1, read on the forward strand.
TAGACCCTCATCTTTCCTCTACTGTGTTACCTGAATGAGCTTCCAGTAAGACTCCTTACCTCCCTCTCTGCCTTATTCTCAATATTACTACAAGAGAGATTCTCCTAAAATCTAGATATAATAAAATTTTCTCATTCAAAATCCTTCCATGGTTTCCAATTCTTCGGTGAAATATTTAAACCATTCACTGGAGCAGAGTGCATAACTCTTTATGGTATGGCCTTTTCATTGGCCCGTCAAGATGTGGTCATTTCTGCCTTTTCATTTTCCTTCCTGCCATGTATGGTAAATGCAAGCCAGACCCAGTTTCCAGCACTTCCTTGACTACACCATGTTCTATGCTCCCTCTGGGATTTTGTAATAGTATATCCTCTGCTTTGAACATCTCTGTTCAGCATCTCCCCTTTCCTCAACCACCTTGAAAACTCCTGCTTGACATTTTATGGGTTCTCTCAGAAATCAGCTCAAAAATCACTTCCTTTTTAATTTCCTCTTCTTCTTCCCCTTTCGTTTACACTGTCTCCCACTGTGCTGCTTCTCCCCTTCTCTCCATTGCACTTGAGACAAGCCTTTGTCTCCCCATGACCAAGTTGTGAATCCCTTGTAGATAATGATTTCCTGGCATGGAGTAGCTCTCAATAACTAGAGGAAGGAGGAAAGGCAAAAAGACAGAACTGAAAAGTACGATCCATATAAATCTGCCCTCCTGCCACCTTCCAGTTCAGCCAGAAGCACACTCCATTCCTACAACATAGACAACTAGAAAGACAATTCAAATCCCAAACAGAATTTCTCAAAAAAGATCCCCACAGAACCCACAAAAAATTCTCATGTTATTCTCCTGCCCCAGCCCCTTCTCCCTTATTTCTTCTTTATCCCAACAACTGCATGAAAGACTTTCTCCAGTCTCTAGTTGTGGTTTTATCCTTTTTGCCTTGCTAACTGCCTTCCTGGATCTGTTTTTTCCTGGGAGTTCTCTCCATTCTAAATATAAAACCTTGCTAACCTTCTGCAGCTTTGCGGGGATGGGGGAATCACCTGAGAGAGCGGCGGGGGGGGGGGGACACCTGCTCTAAGTACCCAAGATATTTGTTGTTCAATGGTATGCACATAACACACTGGCTCTCAACCCAAACTATTAGACTCACCAAGGGAGCTTTCAAAATTAATCCTTCTCAGGCCCCATGGCAGACCCATTAGTAAACAGTGGCAGAGTTCAAATATGTCTAAATAACATTTCTGTCTGCCAATTTCCAGTGTCTTGAGAAGCCCATCTCCCTAAACGATCTGGAAACCCATATTGCTGCATTTCTTCTCTCCATTGCCCTCATCAGCTTGACAATAGAAGTCAAGGGAGCAGACAAGCCATCATCCTTAAAAATGGAGGAGGAAGGAGGTGGGCATAGTCATATTAAAACAAATTTTGTCCTTGTCCAAGGACTCATTTCTATTTTGTCCTCTATGATTAAACCTCTTACTTCTGCCAGTTATATTATTCTTTCAACCAGAAGATCTTGCCTCATTCCTTTCCTGCAAACCTCAGTACTGAGGTCTTCTTTTAACCCATCCATAAACACACTTTCATAAAATGGACAATATATTTGGGTCCCTGTTCCCTGTGGATAGATCTTTTACCACTGCCTGCGTCTGGAAGCTCTGCCTGGACCTACGTGTGCACTGCCCACCTGCCAAGACCTACTCGCCTTGACCATCCCCAAACCTTCCTAATGCTATTGTACCCACTGCCAACCTTCCTCTGGTGCCTGATGCTAGGTCTCTCTCTTCTCCCGTGCATCTCTATGAGCTCCATCCCAAGTGTTCCACATGCTGCAACTCACTGAGCTGCATGTATGGCACTGAACTAATGGATATAGAGAGAGAAGATGGAGAGAACCACAGAGAAGAGGGTACATTAAAACAGTCCACCTTTAAGTGGTCATGGAGGACATGGTAAAATGCTTTCGTTATAGAACAATGATAACATACCCTGAGCAACCACAGGAATAATTCATTCTTTATACTCTCCTCAGATCATAGGGAGAACTTCAAAGCTGGTACTAGACTATCTCAGTCTTTTGAATCTCACTAACTACCAGAGAAGTTTTACTCCATTGTAAAGTTCTACTTATAACATGCTCATTCAACTTCATTCAGAGAAAAAGGAGATTTTTTAATCCCATTCAATTTTTTTTTAGATTTTATTTATTGCCCCCCTCCCCCGTTGTTTTAGCACTCGCTGTCTTGCTCTCTGTGTCCATTTGCTGTGTGCTTTCTGTGTCTGCTTGTCTTCTCTTCTCGTCTTCTCTTTAGGAGGCACCAGGAACTGATCCTGGGACCCCCGATGTGGGAGAGAGGCACTTCATCACTTGAGCTGCCTCAGCTCCCTGGTTTGTTGTGTCTCTCATTGTCTCTCCTCTTTGTCTCTTTTTGTTGTGCCAGCTCTCCTCATGGGCCAGCTCGCCACACAAACCAGCTTGCTTTCACCAGGAGGCCCCAGGAAACAAACCAGAGACCTCCCATATGGTAGATGGGAGCCCAATTGCTAGAGCCACATCCGCTTACCCCATTCAACTTTTGTAGATATATCCCCTTGGGTTGACAAGAACCCTCATAACTTCAAATAAATAAATCCTTAATCCTCAGGCAGTTCCTGGGGGTATGAGTAATAATATCCAATTGCACATATACCTGTGCACTGACAAGAGACTGTCTGTTATAACTTAGCATACTGGCATATAATTCAGAACCAAACAGTTAAATGAAGCTAACGGACTCCTGAATCCCCTTTCAGTAAGCATTCCCTGTGCATATCCTCATTCCAGGGTTTAGTGGTGATGACTTCCTGGCAGTGGGCCTGCTCAATGACAGTATGAATACCTGTGATCTGGCAAAGCAACTATCAGGAGTGAGCCCCTCAATCTGAGCCTGAGAATCCACATAGTCCATCTGGGGAGGTTCTCCCTAATGGGCTGGCTGAAGGTAAAGAGTCATCTCTCCATTTGTCCCATAGACATTTACTGAGCAGGTACTATATTTCCAGATCTGTGCTTTAGTACAGAGGCAAATACGGCATACTGCCTATCCCCATGAATCTCACAGACAAGTACACAAAATAGAATAGAAGGATGATTGCAACTGAATGATGTGAGAATAAATAGGAGGGATGCCTAACACAGATAAGGATGGAGAGAAGGGTCCAAAAAATGCCTCCTGGAAAAGCTGGTGCTTAAGCATAACTTTAAACAAATAAGAGTTGCAGGGGGAAGGAACAGTGTCCACAATGTAGGTTTAAAGATGCCAGTAGTTCAGGTGGCTGGGACTTAGGTTTTCAGATGGGAAGAAGCAAGAGATGTAGCTAAAGATAGACAAATTCCATATCATCAAAAGATTTAGATGTCATGCTAAGAAAATTAAATTTTTATCCAGAGAGCTATCAGAGCTACCAAGGAGTTTAAGAAGAGGAATTGAGTACCAAGGTCAGATTCCCATTTTTTGATAAATTACTGTTGTGGTGGTATTGAACTAGATAGCAGTGGGGCAAGGGAGTGCCAGGCTAGATGGAACAGGAGCAGCAGGAGGCTGTCAGTTTTCCATATGAGAAAGAAGGAGGGGCAAAACTAAAGAGGCATGAGCATTGATGTTAGCTGAAAATCTTTGGAGAATTATGATTTCAACTGAACTGCAAAACCATGACTGCTATATTAATATATCCTTGATAACAGTCACCAGCAGAGAAGCAGAGAATTGAGTTGCAGCTTTTTATTTCTTCAAAATTCAGGTCTTTGTAAATTTTTTATGCCGGTTAATGGGAAATAACAATAGAATCTAGGGAAACAATTCCTTTTTTTAATAACTTGACTTTTTTTTTTCTTTTGGAGGTAGATAATCATAAAAATAAATCCACCATTTCCCCTGGAAGACTGGTTGGTCTCAATGTCTTCAGTCAGTTTTATGTAGGTGGCTACAGGGAGTATACTCCAGATCTCTTAACAAATGGAGCCAATTTTAAAAATGGCTTTCAAGGGAGCGAATGTTACTTAAGCAGTAGAGTGCCCACCTCCTACATGGTAGGTCCTGGGTTCAGTTCTCAGTGCCTCCTAAAAACAAACAAACAACAACAAAAAGAAAAACAACAGGCAAAGCAAACATAAAACCAACTCAAGGAAGTCAATGTGGCTCAGTGGTTGAGCTCTGGCTTCCCACATATGAGGTCCCCGGTTCAATACCCGGCCCCCAGTACCTCAAAAAATGGCTTTTAAGGTAAGACATGGACACTTTTTATACATTTCTACTTATTTCAAATATGTGAGAAAAGACAAAGCTTTTAAAGAATATTCTTCTAGTTCCAAATGCCAACATTCCGGCTTGCTTTCTAATTGGACTTCATCAAAATTTGATTTTAACTGAAAGTGTTTATTCATTCATTATTTACTGGTCACTTGCTATGTATAAGGCACTGTACTAGATGTTTGGGATATATCAATGAACAAAACAAGGATTCCTGCACTAGTGAGTTTACATTCTAGTAGGGGGAGGAGGGAACAGACAAAAATATTGAATAGAAATTAGTAAATTAAATAGTAGTATAAGGTGATAGTCTATGGAATAAAGAAAAAAGGAGAGTATGGTATGATGATATCAGGAGGGTACACTGCTTTTTAATATAGGGTGAGCAGGGTATACCTCATAGAGTCATGGTTAAAATCAAATCTCTAAATTTGTAGTCAGTCACTGGAACGTACATTACATAGAAGATGAAAAAGACAGATTGCAGTCAACCTGTCCCCACAACCAACTTGTGGCCTACAGAAGCCACAGCAAGCCAAGAGGATGACGGGGGAACATTGTGCTTGGGCAAGCAATCGTACTGTCCTGGTCTGTCTCCCTGTGTTCAAAGAGGAACATAGACGCAGACCTTCCCTATAAAGCTGATTCATAGTAGAGTTATAAACTAAAGATGTGCTTTGAATTATTATAATAATTCCTCTGGTAATAAGCTGTTTGGTGGACCCTAATCCCAAGGTACTGCTCATTATGGTGTCCTCAGCCGCCACGCATAACCTATTCTCTACTAGAAGCCAAGGAACAGGGGCCAGGATGTGATGCATCTCACTGGGAAACAGGAGTTTCCATCGGGTGCAAAGCCAGCAGATAGAAAATGGCAGGATTCGA
>PVKH010015823.1:0-15952 GCA_004027955.1 Chaetophractus vellerosus
GCAGCGGGGGGGAAGGGGAGATATGTAATAAAGTAAAGAAATCTTTAAAAAAAAAAAATACAGACTGCTTAAAGAACTAAGAGAAAATATGAGCATTGTTTGCAAATAGTGGACTAAAAAGTAACACATTTTATAAAATTTGTAAACGGAGTTTATTCTTCTCAGAAGATCAGTCACCACAATTATATTTAGTAATTTCAGTCAACATAAATTTCAAATCAAATGAGCTAAAATAAAAATGACTCCATGAGCTAAGTGAAAACTGTCTTCATTGCTGCATCATTTCCCCCTTCAGGCCTATATTCTAGAGAATAAAGGACTGGAAACAAACAAACAAAACCCAATTTACAAACCCCAAGCACATAATCTCTGCAATAATGATACAGAAAACAAAGAGGTCATATAAAAAATTGAAAATTTCTCACCAATAATGGGGAAACAAATCTTGAAAATATGGGTTATTGGAATTGTTTCTAAAAGCATTTACTAATAAATACACAAATTTAACATTGTTTTGTTGATAATCCATTTATTGTGCATCCATTTTTCTATTAATGAAATATTTTATAATTACAGTTCAAAAACTGTGATTTATTTTAAAAGCCACACTCAATAATGGGGAATTTTTATAGCTTTGAAAAGCTTCTTAAGTTTTAGTAAGAAAATCAGGGTCACGAGCAAGAAAGGATCTCAAAATAGCCTTCCGAATGCATTATAAAGACTTCGTGTATATTGTGTAGTATTTTTAAAATGTACAGTGTGGGTCAAAATCTCTATTTTTTTCCTTCCTCTTTCACATTTTTATAGAAAAGGTAGACATGAAAACGTGGAGATGGAATTGAAATCATCCATGGATCAATTTGACACAGTTTTCAGGGACTATACTCTTTGTATATAATATTAATTGAATTTACCTCACTAACTTTTGTAAAGTAAGATGAAACTACATGCTTTTGGCAGTTGTTGAAGAGACACAGCTTAGCTGGAACAAGCCAATTGGTTCTCAAAATGTTTTCTATAGAAGCTACAGACAAATAATTCGAAATCTCTATTTTCCAATGCTTTGCTGAAACTCAGCTCTGAACTCTTGCTGTTTCTGAGCTGCAGGCATTTGAGAGAAAATATAAGCTTGCAACTCAAAGCCCTCTTTTATCAAACTGTGTTCTAACTGCCATTGTTTTGTCACACAGTGAGGCAAAGCCTTAAAATTGATTTATACACAGTTCAGAGTGTTGTAAATAGGATGACAGAAAATGCTGCAGTCTACAGTTAGAAACAGTTTATTAATAACAGCTAACACTTAATAAACCCATACCATTAGCCAGACATAGTTATAAGCATTTTAAACATAAAACTTCATTTAATGCTCCCAAAATAAACCCCATGAGCCAGGCAATATTATTATCTCTCTACTATAGATGAGAAAACTTGTCCAAGGTTGCAGAGCTAGTAGTGGTGGAGCCAGGGTTTGAACTGAAACAAGCTGGCTACAGAGCTATGGAATTCTGCCTTGCTAATAAATGAATAGATAAGTGTTGAGTGAATGAATAAACCGAGTGCTTACAATGTGCCCAACATGATACTTTGTGCTCTGAGTAATTCTTAAGTAGTTCATTCACATCTGTAAAAATGGGAACACAGCCATGAACACAGATGCTTGAAATCCAATGTGTTATGTACTCCAGTAGAAGTGATTATGGGAGACCAAGCCACATTGAAAGCTGCTGAGATTTAAAATATCTGCATATAGCAGGGCCTGAAGACTAAAATTATATGTGCAATATATCGGATATAAAGTATAAGAAGTGGTGATTTGACTGAGTCTTCTCCCCAAACTCTACCTTCTATTCTGTGCCAATAAATTAATTTGGGGACATGAGATATGAATGAACAGCATCCACAATTTATGAAATAGTGATAAACAAGACCGTTATGTCAGTTGCTTTCAAGCAGATATTCCTTCCTTCTGATTTAAGACAAAAGAGGTTTTTTGTTTGCTTGCTTGTTTTTCCCTTCAGGCAACTACTATTAGCGGGGGATCACCTTATCCCCAGGTCATGGGTAAAGCTTATTAGTCTGTCTATCAATCACGGTAATGCCATTTTCCTTGCCATTGCTTGGTCTAGGCAAGGGTATTTGATTCAATTTGGGCCTAGAGTAGTATAAGGAAAAGCCTGTTGGGTCACTTCTGGGAAACTTTTTCTAACTCTTAAAAAGATATACACAGGAAGTAACATCTCTTCTGCTGAGTGTTCAGGTGTTTGCATTTGGTACCTGGAACTGCTTGTAGCCATGTTGTGATCACGTGGAAGTTGAAGGAGAAAGCTGGTGCTTTATGGATGGCAGAGCTGAAAGGTAAAGGAATCATTCCTGTCATGGCTTTGCTGAGCTACTATATTAGCAACCCTGGGACCACTCTACCTTGGAACTTTTTGTAATGGGAAAGAATACATTTTTCCTTTGGTTTAATCCATTTTGTGTTAGATTTCCTTTTGCTTGCAGCCAAAAGCTAGCATATACAAACACTTTATAATCTAATTTCCACAATAACAGCCCTTAAAATTTACTTTTATCTAAAAGTTTTCATACTATACTATGCCAACTTTACTTCTTGCTGTACCCTTTTCCTGTGTGTACCTTTCACCCTTAATTTTTGATTCTCAATAGGTCTAAGAGTAGCTATTCATTACATTTTCTCCTATTTCAGAACTCAGCTATATCTTCCCTATATCCTGTAAATTATGTTGAAGTGCAGTGCCCTGTACCTGATGGTTCTTGATAGATATGAATTTAAATGGATTGATTTGAAACACAAGAAAACTGGTTATGGGATTGGCTTCATCTAATTTTAAAAACTTGAAAGGTTCAGGTAAGGATCCAACTTTGCACAGTGAATTCAAATAACCTGCTATAGCTTCTAATATGCCCATCATCAGTCGGTGTGTGAGTGAGGGCACAGCAAACAACTATTTCTTGAGCCACTGGGAGTACTTAGAAATAAGGTGGGGGGGGGCTCAAAGGATCAGGAAGACTACTGGAGAGGCAGACGTCCTCCCGTGACTATTGTGTGGCCGGGGCTCCATGGGCTTCTTAGCGGGTCCTTTCCTTTTTCTCCTTCTCTTTGCTCCTGTTGCTGCTCCTGTTCATTTCCTCTTCCTTTGTGTGTGTCTCTTAATAATACATTTTATTTCCTGTCTCTTCCACAAGTTGAACTTTGATAGGTTTGGATATACCAATGAAAAGTTTTGTGTCTTCTCTTTCTCTTGACAAACCCAGATCACAACCACTTCACAAAAATGGGCTTAAGAATAGATTTCCTATGAAATACCACTGAGCCACCAACTCACCTTAAGCATCATTGTGAAAGCAGTAACTTTGATAAAAGATCATTCTCTGCAGCTTTGCAACTTTTACTTTCATTTTGTCCAATGGCTGCACTCAATGCCATTACTATGAGTGGCTCAATACGAAGACCGACCGCAGTTTGCATCTTGGATCTTCAGAATAAGAGTTTAGTGTAATTGCTTTCTTTTTGAAGCATGATCAGTAAATACCCTCTCATCTGTATCATAAACAGGAATACTAACCAACAATAGCAATATCTGTAGCTTAAATGCCTTTTCATTTTATATTCAGTAATTATTGATACTATAATTTCAGAGATATAGCTATTCTACAGGCAGCCCTCTCATCTCTTTGGTGTTTTTCCCCAAACTTTTTGTTCAATAACTTGATATTATAACATATTAAAAGAAAACTAAAAAGTGATCTAAAGTATCTGTTCTGAGTGTGCCAAACTTTCACTTTGAAAATACAGTAAATTTTTATCACAGAATGTCAATGTAATTACATTTAAAAAATATTCTTAAGTAGAAATCATCTCTACCTTCTTGTAATGCAACAGATATAGGGAAGGCCTGCAACTTTCACTACTGTGTAGTTCAATATTGTTGATGACTAGAGCCCCAAGTTCATCAGTCTGATTGAAAACTCTGATGCTTTCGTAGTGAGAAAATATGTTTATATTTAGCCAAATGCTTTTCCTTCCATGCCACTGATATACAACTACTTTTCCTTCAAACAGCTAATATCGGTGGCTGAATCTCAGGTAATTAATGGCTGAACGGCTAAGGAGACATTTCAGTGTGATGGAGGCACACTATTAAAAATTCATAACTGAATGTTATATTACAGATAAACTAACATTTTTTTACGAAGATAAAAGTATACTGATAGCATGAATAAAATATAAGTGTTGATTTCAATCAACCAAAAGTCACCCTGTAGTTTAGGAGGTAAAATATAGAATAAAATGGGAGATATGACAGAATACAATTCCACTTGTTTGCCAGAGGTTTTGCTCATAGACAGCACTCAGGGGCTTTTGCAATCAAAGACAAAATCAGTGGGGGGAAAAGAAAACACCAAAAGATTGCATCAAAGTTTTGTGCCTTCAAACGCACACACATACACACACACACAATCCAGGAACACTAGCACCACCGAAGTAAATAGAGTAAAATTATAAAATCAACCAATTTGTTAGATTTTTGAGGGTCCGCTGGTGGAAATGACCCCTATCTCCGGAGCACATTTCTCCCATGCACTTTTGGGTTGCAGTTTTCTCAAATCCAGTGTCTTTATCAATTATTATGAATTTTTTTTCTTTTGGAAACTTCTAAAAATTTTTGATTGATTAAGGTTCTTTCATGCTGCCCAGAGTTTTATGTCCTTCACCCCTTTCTCTTCATGTCTTTTTCTGCCATTTGGAAGGAAGCAAAATGATCTCTTGTGGTTAATGTGCCACCAGTGATAGAAGTCCTGTCTTTACAGCTAATGAAAACATTTCATGCCCTCTTTCCTTAGATATGGAAAAAGCCCCTTCCCCCATTCCTAGGATTATATCATGATTATCTGCTTATGTTTCTATTTCTCCCACCAGCTTATGAGCCCTTTGGGTTTGGGGGTAGGGTTTTATAACATTTGGTGCAATGTCTCAATCACTACCACAAGATGGTAAGAATTTGCTAGTGTTTTATGATACATATTTATGGTATTTGTATAAATGAATACCTCCTCACTCTGTTATGAGGGAGTAGAACATAGCCACATAGGTAAACTTAGATGAATTTTTTTCATGATTCTTCAATTTCTTCCCATGTCATGAGTCGGCTTTTGGTGCGTTTCCAGGTTTTGCAGGTTTGATCAGATTAAGTTCAATGTTGGAGAGAACTGGTATTTGGGGAGGTGATGGGGCATTTTCAATTATAAGCATAGAGGCCTGCTTCAAAGCCTGGGTGAATATAAATCCTACACGATATTGGGCACAAATTGTAACTGAATCTTTTTCATCACAAAATGCTGATGGTGGAGAGGGAGAAGGCAGCTGGCAGAGAGAAACGGATATGGAACATTCAAAGTTGAAAGAGGGGAACATGTTGCTGCAAAATCATGCTGTTATTCATGATAACAAGTAAAGAAGCCAGCCAGCATTTTTTCCAAGGGTGTTAGAAAGAAGCGATGTCTCTGTAGGAATCATCTGATTAAGATGGCACTGTGTGGAAGTTTATCATCAGAGGCTGAATAAAGGTTCTGAATGAGAAAACGGAAATTCAAGGTGAAATAAAAATGGGATGGCATTGAAAAGGTTCAAAAGAACTTAGACAACAAAAGCAGGAATCTCGACTGCCCCTGAGACCTTTCTCTTGGCCTTGTTGGTGAAAGATATAACCGCGTCCTAGATGAGGGAAGCCTGGAAATTGTTGTCGGAATGGTTTTTGGTTCAAAAAATTCATGCAGTCTCCTCGCTTCTTCTAGTTATATATATCATTTGGGTCGGAGTCTCCTGCTATTATCAACCCGATTAAAAGAAAAGGATTGAACTCCTTAAATTTGAGTATTTCCTTTATGAATAGGAATGAAGGAGAGAAAAGCTGGAGCAATTTCTTCCCACATAAACATGCTGTCATCTTTCACACTTACATCTTGTTTCCTGAAGCTTTTATCTATATCCCCACTCCCCTGACACTTCCAACTGCAGACTTTTATGCCACCATATAAGACAAAAAGCTCATAAAAATTAATGTTCAATTTGATATAGGCATGAAATTCTAATACTGTCCATAGAGGGTTCATGCTGCTTCAATATAATTTTTAGTGTAATTCTATAAATAAAGAAGCCATTTATATCAATAAAATACTTGTTTTCTGTGTATTGTATAAAATCAATTTATATTCAAATATTTGGTTACTGCCAAATCAATGTCTGATAGAAAGCTGAGAAACAAAAGTCCCATAGAGATTAACTGTGAAACATTTTGCTCTATGAAGAACAATAAAACAGAAATTAGAATACTAACAAGATAGCAAAGCAGTGCTGACAAGTTCACTTTGGTAGCTGTGGGTCACTTATGAATTAACAATGCTCAACCCCTGTTTTTACAATTGATGGGTTTTTTCCCTGATCCTGATTTACTTATTAACTAAAAGGATTAGTAAAATTAATTAGAACATGAATGCTGAAATAAGTACTAAAACACCAGACAAGGAGCTGAGAATATCAATTTACTCTTCCTTTTATAGCTAATTCCTAGAACTAAATTACAAACTGGAATTTCATAACAAATCTCTGCAAGATTTTTATTGAAAGGCTGGGAAAACTTAAATGAGAAAAGAGGAATTCTTTCCTGTTTTGGTCTAGAAACAGATGTAATATTTAGAACTAATTTTCCCTGTTAGTATTACCTTGTTTTTAAGGGTGATAGCGATGTTTTATTTTCCTTCCTTATTTTTTAGCTGTCTTATCCAGATCCATCAGAGAGTTTTTTAGCAGGCAATTATTTATTCATCAAAGCAACAGTACTATTTTTTAAAAATATAAATTTTCTCTGAGGGATTAAATATGAGGAACTCTAGAACATTTTTCTCAGAATGTATTTGGGTTTTTAATAATCTACATAAACACATGTTAAGATCAGTATTCCATTTGTTCCTTTACTGAAGTCTGGACAAGCTAGTAGATATATGAAACTGGTCAAGGATTTACATTCTGGGCTGAGACAGCTTTCATCATTACTGAGTAAGGTTAGGCTAATCTCCAAGCTCAAAACTAGACTGAATTATGGCTTTAAACTCCATCCTATATCTTGCTTTAAAAGACATAGCATTTGTATTAAAGGCTTTGAATGTTTTGTTGTTTTGCACTGTTGTAAATGAAGTGTTCTTTAACATTTGTATCACTTTGCTTTCTCTCTTCCTAGACCAGAGGGACCTTAATCTCTTGCCAGGCTCAGACTCCCATGTTAACTTGCACGAGATATAACTTCGAATTCACTCAGAACTAGGCCATCTCCCTTGTCCACACTGATTTCTACCTCCACTCTGAACTTTATACTCTGATATTGCAGTAGAAACTAAATCTAGAATTCTTTGTGATCCGAGGCTCCCCTCAAATTATTTTCCTCCAAGTTTATCCATGTTTTCTTGGTTGCAGGTGCATCACTCTCATAAATCTTAGACTATACCTATTTATTTCATTTCTCTAAATGCAAGCACCAGTTAAATATATCCACTGGATTCCGAAGAAGACACCAGGTTGCACTGCATGTTTGGTCCCAAGAATTTTCAACCTCAGACCCATAGAGGAGGCATCACAGAACCGCATTGTCTAAATTCATTAATAATGTTGAGTTTTTCAGGAATACAACCAGCCTCATCATGTCAAAGCTAAAATCAGCAGACTTCCAAAACCACGAACACAGCTTGACTGTTTTTGACAGCCTATGTATTAATTGCTGCCAAACCCTAATTGTTATTGCATTCAAGTCGTCTCTCTGCAGAAGAGCGTCACTAAGCATCTGCGCTTAAAATTTGAATATAAATTTATTTCTTTAGGTTTCATCACAATCTTTTAATGTTCTTAATATTTTCAGGCAATTTCATCTACAACCTCAAATTGTAGAAAACTGGAACTAATTGTTCCCCTAATTGATTGACTCTCTTACCTCCTGTTGTGTTTACAATGCATGTGATCCCTGCTGTATACAGCAACAGGAGGGAAACTATCAATCAATCACAGAGCAATTAGTTCTCATCCGAAGCTCCCTTCCCCTCTCCCAATCTCCTCTGTGGTTGTTTCTAAAGAAGAAGATATATAGGTAATACTGACTTTTCCACATACGTTTTAAATTAAATTCTAACATAAGATTCTTTAAATTTGGGAGGAGCCCCAAAGTATTATGATTTGGACTAGGAACCCTTGCTACAATGTATCACAGTTCCATGTTCTTCTCCTGTTTCACAGTCAATGCATTTTTTGCTATTACTTTTTTATTGGTGTGCTTCACATAATAAATATTTGTTGAATGAATGATTGAATAGATTTCGTAGTCTTCAAATGTAAACATTACAAGTAAGTTAAAATTATGCATTTCACTGGAAGCATGGAGATGGTTCTCTATAAGAAATCTATAGATACAGCTGCTAAAATGGGATATCTAGTTTTCACCCTGTCTTCTATCTCTTTATACAATCTTATCAAAAAGGGAAAATGTAGGTAATTTTATTTTTGTGTTTTCTACCTTTGTTCCTCCCAGGTTGGACTCCAGATTTATGATAAAATTGTGGAGTTGGCACGTTTTAATGTGTTATTCTTATATCTTTATATTCAGTCTTTCCTTATCCCACTTTAGGGTAGTACCCTCTACTCTCCCTATAAGCAGTCCCTAAGTCTGATGAAGACTCTACAGTCATATTCTTGGGTACTAAATAGATCCCATGTTTCAGAGCTTCTGTATTCTCACACTGTCCAAACCCAAGCTTATGTATATTATATTTTCCTTTTTCAAAAATTTTTTCTTTCTTTTTATGTATTTAATTGTGCAAGAGATAAGTTTGAATTAATCAAAACATTTAGTAGGCCTAATGTGGTATTCAACCTAACAAAGTACAGAATTTCTTTTTAAAATAAGTATAGCTAAAATTTTCATTTTTGAGGCATGAAAAAATAGGTTAAATTTTGGGGCTTTGAAAAATGATTATAGGCAAGTATAGGGAAAAATAAAGATAAGAATGGAATGACGGAATGACAACACTTTTTCAAAGGTTTTTATATTTTCTATGAATATTGGTAAACTGCTACTAAACTCACATCAGGCATCTACATCTAATATAACATGTGGAAAAGGCAAAATCAAAGACCTGGCATGTACAGAATAGATTTCATTATACAGACTGACATACCCTTACAAATTAAAAGGGATAACAATAAATATGCAAAATGGGCTTAGTTAACAACAGGGATTTCCTCACTTATTTGTGTTTTAATCAGGGCTCCAAGGTTAACAGAATTTGTGTTATTAAAGTTTAGCAAAGTAGCTTATTGAAATGCCAATTTTATATCTATCGTCCTAGCATTTAAATCCACCCAGGCAGAATTCTATTGACAATTTGACCCCAGCATTTAAGACATTCCCAGCAACTGAGGATTGGTTTTGGCAGGTTTGCGCCTCAAAACAGCTCCATGGGGTAGAAGTGGTAATAAAAACTACAGCAGAACTAAGAAAAGACCAAGAGATTAAAGAATGTGGTTGGTAGAATAATGCACACATACACAGGTATCTTTATTTTTTTTTACCGGGAGGTCCTGGGGATCGAACCCAGGTCCCTCCACACAGGTATCTTTATTTTTTATTTTATTTTATTTTCTTAAAGATTTATTTATTTTTATTACATATCTCCCCTTCCCCCCGCTGCGGTGATGCGCCGAGAGTGGTCACTGCCCAGGCGCGGCTTTCCCCGCTTGTGGGCGGTCTCTGCGTCCGTTCACGGCCGGCTTTCAGTTCGCGGGTGGCTGGCTGCTCTCCATTCGCGGGCGACTTGCCCTGCCCGTGGCGACTTTTTTGCCCTGTCCGTGGCAGCTTCTTGCCCTGCCCACGGCAGCTCTGGCCCGCCCATGGCGGCTTGCCATTCTTAAGGCGGTCTGCCCGCTAGGAGAGGTCTCCGGGAATCGAACCCGGGGCCTCCCATGTGGTATGCCGGCGCCCTATCCACTGGGCTATCGAGCCAGCCCCCACACAGGTATCTTTAAAAAGCACACCCTTTTAAACCAAGAATTAATTTTAAAACATAAGGTGTGTGTGTGTGTATTAGAATAGTGTTTCTCTGAGTGGGATCCCTGGACCAGTGGCATCAGCATTTCTGGAAACCTGTTAGAAATACAAATTCTTGGGTTCCACTCAAGACCTACTGAAGGTAGACTCTGGCAATCTGTCTCTGTGTTTTAACAAGTCCTCCAAGTGATTCTGCTGCATGCTTATATTTGAGAATTACTACAGTAACTTAATTAAACATATGCAACTCCAACCACATTCATTCAGAAAAAAAACCAACTAATTTTTTTTCTTACAACATGGCTTCTAACTCAAGGATATTATTTCATCTAGATCTCAAACTAAGAATAGTGATGTGTTTCACTGTTGTGTTAGATTTACTAAGAGACAGGAAAAATCAGTCTACTGAATTTTATGATAGGCAACTTTTTATTTTATTTTAATTTTTCAGTATGTACTGGGGATTGAACCCAGGACCTCGTACATGTGAAGCGGGCACTCAACCACTGAACTATACCCACTCCCAAGTAGGTATAAACCAAGCAGGCTTACTACTATTTTTTTTTAGGTACGGGGGACCGGGGATTGAACCTGGGAACTCGTATGTGGGAAGCTGGCGCTGAACCACTGAGCTACATCGGCTTCCTTGAGTTGTTTTTTTAATTTGTTTTGCTTGTTGTTTGTTTTTTCAGGAGGCATCAGGAACCAAACCCGGGACCGCCCATGTGGGAAGCAGGCACTCAATCACTTGAGCCATATCCGCTCCCCAAGTAGGCTTACTTTTAAAGATTGTTTAGACTATAGCTAATTTTTGATACAGAATCTCACCCTACATAAAACACTACTCTTTTGAATAAATTTAAACCAGTGGCAATGCTTGGAAAGGACTTGAAATTTGGGGTTCAACAGTTGTTAGAGGATTACCATGATACGGGTCTATAAATTTTATAGTCAAGAACATTTTACTTAAATTCCAATATTTTAAATAATTTGGGGATCTAATAATTCCAATATGATCTATTATAACTATATATCAGAGTATTTGGGGTATACAATATCTATGAAGTAGTGAAAAATAAAACAAAAACACAACAAAGCCAAGAAATTATGAAATTTGACGATGAAATGAACAAGAAAGATATTTAAAGTTAGGTTCATCCACTTTTTCATGTATTAGACCAAATAAGACATTTTTGTCATGGTATCTTAATGGATCTTAATAACGGTGAAAATGAATATATAATGAGTAATGACAAGCATGGAATTTAAAGCAAATGCTTGATGTGAAACTGAATTTCTATTTGAACAAGTAATTCACCATATTGATAGAAGCTCAATTTCTCCTAGTTCTGGTAAATTTTCTTTTCCAAACTCTACCACCACCTAATTCTTCACTATTCTAATCCTTTTAATGCATCACGTTCTAAGTGAAATGTTTCCTTCTTCTCTGAGCCAGCCTATTCGGCATTAATTTATTTTCCTATTATGTCTTTTATGTCTCCCTGTCTAGAATGGATATTTATTGTTTTGCACATATTTTTCTTATACTAGCTCATAAACTCCTTAAGAGAAGTTAGTGAAATCTTTGTATCCTCTTAGGTCTAACACAACACTTGGTATAAGAAGATGTCTAAAAAGATCTTTTCTTGGACTTATTTTATTTTTCTATATGTTTTTCTTGATGTGAGAAAGTTTCATCAACACTTTCAGGCTATTAAGAAATTGTTTATAATAGATTAATAAAGAGTGATTATGAGACACAAAGTCCTTTTGAGCAACTGGAAGTAAAATGTTCAACTGCTATGAAAATTAGTGCCTTACACAACAGAACTAATGAAAAGCTAGTCTTTTTTAAGCCCATCAGTCCTTGGTATTAGTGAATGATGACTGTGAGAGAATGAATATAAATTGCTTCCCAAATGAAGGGCATATAGTCTAAAATAGCTGAAAATCATTTCTCTGAAACAAGGCCATTAATTTAATGTGGAGGAATGAAACACTGACATCTTTTACCAGGGCTGTGTAGTGCTGCAGGGTGATGAGAACTTGGGGATTTAAATGCACCAATTTCAAATATCATAATTTCCTGGGAAACAATGTGGTCAAAACTCTCACTTCTTACATTTGAAATGAAGGTTCTCTCTCTCTCTCTCTCTCTCTCTCTCTCTCTCTCTCTGTGTTGATATAGCTTTTCTGTGGTCTCTTACAGTCCTTTCAACACTTATTTCATCTAGATTTAGGTAAATTTCAGGCTAACCCTAAAGAAGTTTCTGAGCTTCTCAAGAAACTTCATCCTTCATATATGATTTTGAAAGGAGTAACAAGTTGTGGCTTCAATTCAAGAATAGAAAGCAGTATCGCACAGTGATTAAAAGAGGGGACACTTGGAAAAAACTGTGTACATTCATATGCCACTTCCACTACTTTTTTTTTTCTTTTTTTTACTTGTGTGACTCTACTTATCTAAATTCTACTTTCCTTATGGGTACACCAGGGATAATTTCAGCTTCTACACTGTGTTGTGAGGGTCACATAAGATTTTTAAATAAAGGACTTAATGTTTGGCATATAATAAGTATTTGATAAATGTTAGCAATTACACAACCATTTAAGAATTATATTGTTTATATATTTTAGTTATGCTCACTTTTAATGTACCTGTGATAATTTTAACATAGCCCTGAGTCAAATAGTAGCTAACAATAGTAGGCGCTTACCTCATCTGATACAATTCCTTTCAGTAGGAACTGCAATGATCTTCATTTTATAGAAGAGGAGGCTAAAGTTTAGACATTATATAGCTGATGCAAGACCATACAGCGAGTAGAGTAATAGAGTCTAAATTCAAACCCAAGCAGATCATTGCAGAGCTATTTAAAAATAAACCGCTTGGACATCCCAATTTTAGAGAAGAAAAACGATATTCAGAAAAGCACAATTACTTTGTAAAAGTCAGAAAACTAGATAGCGGCAAGAGAGAGTAGACTTGAATTTTTGATTTTTCAGTCGTTGTCTTTTCATACAATTAGCTTTTTGCTCCATTATCTGACTTAAAAACTAGAAAGTAGACGTTGATGCAACCATCATAGAACTAAGTGAGAGAGAATTGCTTTCAGAGTTTGAGGGCCAAGACTTTTTATTTGGGTTAGTGATTTAATATTCAGACCTTTGATTTTTCTTAAGAAAAACAACATGGGGTTCTCCCTACCCTTCTTTGCATTTTTAAAGACTTGAAAATTCCCAGTTACATATTCCAGACGTACATTTCATCAACACTTGAAAATCTACCATTAGTAATTCATTCATTTAGGTGGATTATTTCTTCTCCTTACTCTTTGAAAAATAAACAAATAAAGGCAAATTTTCCTTTGAAAGGATGCTATAAGATAATAAGACTCTTCCATCAAGATAGAAAAAAGAATGTTAGCTATAAAGCAGTGGGGTCTGTAATAGGAGATGTGGAACTAAAAATAGTGAATTGAAACAAAGAAAAATGAAGTTTAATTTATAGCTTTTCATACAGCCAGCCCTTGAAAAGGAGTTCTGATAACATGTGTCCCTTTTCCATTAGGATGCAATAGGGACAAAAGAAGTCAGCATAAGTGAAAACAATCTAAGTCCTGAGGAAAGGGTTCAAAATCCAAATTATACCCTTTCTTTCTCCTTAAAAATCAATTCAGCATGGCCACTTTCAGAAAGGAAAGGTTTGCTTTTAAATCACAGATCTGAATTCTAAAAACCAATCAAAAATCTTGCACTCAGATGTTCCGGATACATTTTTTATAAGTTCCAAATGCATTTTTCATAAGCTCTAAAATGAAAAAAAAAATCTGTCATTTGTAGAATGTCTCCATTCTAAAAATATTTTCTAGTATGATGGATTTTGCACTATGGTACATGCTATACAATCTCATAAAAATCTGGGTGTATAAGGGAAATGGAATCAAAAATTATTTTTACAAATCAGCACAGTAAATATAAAAGTTGCAAGACACCAATATAGTGTGAACAAATCATTTGGACTTGAAAAGGAGTAAACTGTGGGGTCTTGATATCTCACTGAAAGAAATGTGGAAATAATGAAACATGACAATCTGTAAATAATGGAAATGGGATGAATTGGGAGGAAAGAGTCACAATGTAAAGATTAGCTGAGCCTTATGATAACCAAACAGGGACGTTGTGGTAGGCTATCTTGGGGGACACAAAATTAGACATTCTTAACATTATCAGGGGATCTTTAGTGGTCTCAGGAAGGTTCTGTCTTGTTGACTACCAAATATTTCTTCTTTGAAGGGAATTCCTGCTTGCCCTTTCAGGAAAGGGGAAGAAAAAAAAAAAAACTAAACTAAACAATTGACTAGGACAGTGAGAAGCTATTTGTAGGGCTCCTACTAATCTTTTATGAAGGCTTGTCTGCTCTCTCCATTAGAAACTAAAAATAACATGGGGTGATACATGAATATGTAATGAAATATTAAAGCTGCTCGCCCAAATTGGAGGAAGGTTCTCACTGTTACAATTGGGAAATTACCAAAATTAATGTGAATTTATGAAATCCAGCAGGAATTGAATCCCAGGTGCTTGTCAGCTGTTGAGATGTGAATGATAGACAGGCATGAAAGCTAAAGGAGAAAGTGAAGGCGCTAAGAGCTTTGCTTTCTGGACCGTACCTGCAGCATGATGATGGGAGAATTATCCCAGTGCTCCCGAGCAGCTGCTGCTTATGACCTCCCTATTATTCCCACTGTTATGCTCAATGACTTTTAAAAAGCTATTTTGGGTGCAGTTCCTGGGCTCCATCCAATATATATATATATATTTATTCTTCACTGGTATATTGCCACTTGAATGGACTTAGAGAGTTATGTAAAACTAGCCAGATGGCAGCTGCTTGGGGTTTGAGATACCTTGTGCAGTAAGGGGGTATAGGAAAAAGAAGCAATAAAAACATAAAATCAAGTGTGAATAAAACAACGTTTAGATGAGGGGCCTATCATTTTTATATCTAATTAGCAATACACTCCTGAAATTATTCATAGAGAAGACAAATATTAACTGAACTTCTAAATGGGATCAGATCAGATGATTTTTTAAGGAAGAAAACAATATTTTAAAATACATTATTTCCAGCAATTGGTGTATCATCACAGCTAAAGGGCCTGTTAAGTATTTTAACATGACTACATCTGTCTTTTGCAAGGACTGAGAAAACACGAAATTGACATTTCACTAATAATTCATTTGCAAGGAAAATGAATCTTAGGCCTTAATTGTCTACTACTTAGAAAATGACAAATTACAACTTCTGGAAAAATCTGGTGGGAGGAAGTGTATCCTGCAGCTAGTGTATGGTGTGGGCAACCAGGAGGCTTGGATTCTACTTCTGATTTCAACACTTATTGGACATTTAATCTTTGGGGATTTAATGCCTCTCAAAGCCGTTTTTGCTAACTAAGATTACTGTCATGAGTAAAATTACTTCCTTTCTTTCAAAGAAAGAATCTTAAAAATTCAATTTCTTTTCTACACTTGGGGAGTGTAAGAAATTAAAGGGCACATGAAAAAAAGTTTCAGCCATCATAATAAATTGAGAATAAGAATGCAATCTATTCTAGTGCTCCTATTCTACACATGAAGAAACTGAGACCCAGTGGGGAAAAGAAAGTTCCAAGGGGTGCAGAACTAGGACCACGGTCTCTGTAGTGGATTGAACTGTATACCTTTGTTTGGACATGTTCTTGGTCTTTGTCTGCATTTTGGTGGGGGAAGACCCATTGTAAATAAGATCTCTTCAAGATACAACTTCAGTTAAGGTGTGTCCCACCTAACTCAGAATGGGA
>PVKH010015824.1:0-15946 GCA_004027955.1 Chaetophractus vellerosus
GCTTTCCCCGCTTGTGGGCGGTCTCTGCGTCCGTTCACGGCCGGCGCTTGATTCAGTTCGTGGGTGGCTGGCTGCGCTCCATCCGCGGGCGACCTGCCCTGCCCGTGGCGGCTCTTGCCCTGTCCGTGGCAGCTTCTTGCCCTGCCCACGGCGGCTCCGGCCCGCCCATGGCGGCTTGCCATTCTCAAGGCAGTCTGCCCGCTAGGAGAGGTCCCTGGGAATCGAACCCAGAGCCTCCCATGTGGTATGCCGGCACCCTATCCACTGGGCTATCGAGCCGGCCCCGCATCCTTTCTTTATAAAAACATTTCAAAAGATAGGAATAGAAGGAAACTTCCTCAACATGATAAAATGCATATATGTAAAACCCACAGTTAACATCATACTCAATGGTGAAAGAGTAAAAGCTTTCTCTCTAAGATCCAGAACAAGACAAGAATGCCCACTCTCACCGCTCTTATTCAACATTGTGTTAGAAATCCTTACTAGCACAGTTAGGCAAGAAAAATAAACAAAAGGCATCTAAATTGGAAAGGAAGAAGTAAAACTTTCACTATTTTCAGATGACATGATCCTATATATAGAAAGCCCTGAAAAATCTACAACAAAGCTACTAGAACTAATAAATGAGTTCAACAAAGTAGTGAGATATAAGATCGACATGCAAAAATCAGTAGTGTGTCTATACACCAAGAATGAACAATCTGAGGAGGAAATCAAGAAAAAAAATTCCATTTACAGTGGCAACTAAAATAATCAAATATCAAGGGAAAAACTTAACTAAGGATGTAAAAACTTGTACACAGAAAACTATACAACATTGCTAAAAGAAATCAAAGAAGACCTAAATAAATGGAAGAACATTCCATGTTCTTGTAGTGGAAGACCAAATATCATTAAGATATTAATTCTACCCAAATTGATTTACAGAGTCAATGCAATCCCTATAAAAATTCTAAAAGCCTTTTTTGCAGAAATGGAAAAGCCAATTTTCAAATTTATTTGGAAGGGTAAAGGGCCGTAGTCAAAAACATCTTGAAAAAGAAGAACACAGTTGGAGGAATCATACTACCTGCCTCTAAAGCATATTACAAAGCACTAGTGATTAAAACTGCATGGTATTGGCACATGGCTAGATATAATGACCAAAGGAACCGAATTGAGAGTTCAGAAATAGACCCACACATCTACAGCCAAATGATATTTGACAAGGCTGCCTAGTCCACGCAATTGGGACAGAATAACCTCTTCAACAAATGGTGCTGGGAGAAGTGGATATCCTTATCCAAAAGAATGAAAGCAGATTCCTATCTTAAGCCCTAAACAAAAATTAACTCAAGATGGATCAAAGACCTAAATATAAGAACCTGGATCATAAACTTCCTAGAAAATAATGTAGGGAAGTATCTATGAGATCTTGTGCTAGGCAATGGTTTTAGAAACTTTACACTCAAAACTCAAGCAATGAAAGAAAAAATAAATAAATGGGACCTCCTCAAAATTGAAACCTTTTGTGCTTCAGAGTACTTTGTCAAGAAAATAAAAAGGCAGCCTACTCAATGGGAGAAAATATTTGGAAACCACATATCCTATAAGGGTCTAATATCCTGCATATATAAGAATTCCTGCAAATCAACAATAAAAAAACAAGCGATCCAATTTAAAAATGGGCAAAAAGACTCAAGCATTTTCCAAAGAGGAAAAAAGCACTTGAAAAGATGCAAATCAAAACTACACCTAAGTATAGTGAACAGACTCATGGAGGTAGAGTCTGGAAGATAGGTTACCAGAAGATAGAATGGGAGTAGAGAATGGTGAACCTATGTTTAATCTGGGCAGAATTTATAATTAGATTGATTGTAATGGTTTGGAAATTGATGGAAGTGATGGTGGCACAGCAATGTGGGTATAATTAACAGCATTGAAATGTGTGTGTGAATATGGTTGAAAGGGGGAAGTTTTGGGTCATAGATGTTGCTAGAAGGAAAGCTAGAGGATAAAATATGGGATTGTATAACACACTGAACTCTGTGGTGGCTGAGGATTGTGGTTAATAATACAAATATGAAAATATTATTTCGGGATCCATAACAAAGGTACATCACTTGTACAGGGTGTTGATAGTGGGGTGGTATATGAGGAAGAAATGCATCTAAAGCATACTTCTAAGGGATATGAATGTATCCTTGTTGCTGTAGGTATGTTTTCTGGATAGATGGAGGCCATGCAGTAGTTAACAAAATATTAAACTTCCCTCTTGGGGAGGTCCTGCCACTTTCTCAGATAAGATGGCCAAAAACTCTGGAATATATAAGCCTTGCATAATAAAAGAAAACAGGCCAACAAGCCAAGCCCTTGATCTTAATGCTTGCACTTATGAACTTTATGCCTGTAATAATGAGACTAAGCATAATATAATTAATACCTAAGAGTTACCTCCTGAAAACCTCCTTTGTTACTCAAATGTGGCCTCTCTCTAAGCCAAACTCTGCAGGTAAACTCACTACTTTCCCCACGATGTAGACATGACTCCCAGGAGTGAGCCTCCCTAGCACTGAGGGATTATTCCTAAGCATTAAACAGCAATGTGTTTGGAGAAGTACCTTGACCATAAAGATGAAATATTAAATAAAATAGAATTTTTAAGGCTAAGAGATTTCAAAGTGAGTTAGGTGAGTTAGGAGGTCTTCTGGAAGTTGTACTTATGCAGGTCTCAGGCAGATTTCACTAACTGCCACAGTAAACAAAGCCTCAAACAAAAGTGTTCCCAAGGGCTCTAGAGATATTTGGACACCATAGGCAAATCACGAGGCCTAATGAAATCTGCACTGCCTTGGTGGGCTTATCTGAGAATATTGAAAATCTATTTCCCCAATGTAACATAGTTATACTCATTTATAATTCCCCTAATCATGATTTTTCTACTCCTTTTATTTGAACCTATAATTTTCAATGTACCTGTTAAGTGTATTTCTCAGAGACTTAAATCTTTGGATTGTTCATATGCCAGTTGAGCCCTGAAACCTAGCAAGTTGCGGCCAACTCCTACTCTCTAGCTCTTTGGGTTTGCCCTGGACAATGAACAAAACGATGTTGGTGGACCAGTCCCATCCCCAAAACAACTATCTTCAACTGCAATCAAAACAATTCCTTTCCTCTGCCCCATAATATCTATGTCCCCTCTCAGCCTGAAGCAGTCAGAGCAGACATCATCCCAAATCTCTCAAAATTGATGAATGGACAAAAATAAAGAGGGAGTGTAACCATATTTGAGAAGTTGCTTGGCACCAGGAGACACAGTACACATAGGTGCTGCAGCAGCCATTGGACAAGCAGCCATCACAGCAGTATTATTGTTTGCTAGGGATGTTGACATTACAGTAGCCATTGACCAAAACAAATCCTCCCTTTCACAAGCATATCCCAGTTCATTCATAAAGAGGTGCTTCCCTTGAATGGAATTATGCCACTGATTGCCTGTTCAACTGCTATAGCCCAGGTTAAACTGCACTTTCCATGGAATGGACTAATCATGGTCCTGAAACTGGAGGAGATTACAATCTCTTACTGCCTTTCTCCTCTTTTTCCTCAGAAGCTGGCCACATCATGGTCACCCAGTTCACCATCCTGGCACAGAGGCAGGGCACAGTGGCTGGGACATGGCCCCTATAAGCTGGACAGCTTCATCCCTAGCAGTGGATGTCAGTCCCATGGCCTGTGGTCCAACCTGCTCCCTCCCCACTGTTTTTACTAATCAGCATGATGATGTCCTCCTCATCTTTTTCTTCAGTGAACCCTTCACACATAGTCTGTTAGTCATCTCTGGATTGATGTCTTGTCCTCTGGGACTGATGGAGTGGCAGCCCCACCCCCTGTAAGCCCTTGCACAATGGACATACTCTATTGGAACACTGGGATGTAGGCTACACCCTCTCCAAGCATAGGGATGTTGATGATGAGACACTAATTAAGGTCCTGTATGAAGTTCTTTTGTCTTGTTGCTGCAGTTTACCATCTGTTCCATTATGTTAGACTTGAATTCATAAGAAATTAAGGAATCTTACATTTTCCCAAATCATGATTTAAAAGCAATAGTTTGACTAGAAAAAGGGAGATTAAGGATTACAGAGTATCAAACTCACAATTGCAAAGGTATTTTTCCTAGAGAATATTTTCTAATGAAAACTTTTAAAAAATAGCTATGAATGTGTTAGCAAAACCCATCATTTAAAAAAACCTGGTGTTTGACTACATATAGCATTTGTTCTGGAATATTAATAGTCTTTGCTTTCTTTCATTACCAACACTATTATTAGCAAAGCATTTTTTACACCTTCCTATTCTTTTTGTCATACATTGTTACAATAAGTCAAATACCAAGTCTTGCCCCCCTCCCCTCCAAAAAATCCCTGTTGTTTTAGGCAGCTGC
Organism: Chaetophractus vellerosus; assembly: GCA_004027955.1. Classification (NCBI taxonomy): domain Eukaryota; kingdom Metazoa; phylum Chordata; class Mammalia; order Cingulata; family Chlamyphoridae; genus Chaetophractus; species Chaetophractus vellerosus. The sequence goes on from PVKH010015824.1 coordinate 4,430, forward strand.
TTCTCTCATGCTAAGGGGGCTAGTTTCAGATCTAGTGTAATAATAGTGTGTCTAATGCTAATCAAATATTTATCCAATTTGCTTCATTAAAAACTCAAGCCTGTATTTTTTTTTTCCGGGCCCAGACAGGCTAGATCAAACAATAACACTTGTATTTTAATGTTTTCTCCTGAATCAGGTGATGCAGGCCCAGTGTGTCAAAATAGAAACAGAATTCTACCTCCGGAGCCGAAGTGAGATAGTGCATGGTGAAGGCCACACCTGGGGAGCGCTTTATTGGCAGTTGAATGACATCTGGCAGGCTCCCTCCTGGGCTTCTCTCGGTAAGCTTTTCAGTGTTCTTTTTGTGAAAGACAGAAAGCGATACCTGTGGGGAGAGGGACTTAGAAAGCACAGTGCCTGAGAGGTAATATTAACCCAAACAGAAATATGGCCAAAAGAGGCAGTTCTCCTGCAGCCACTGTGAGCTCCAGCTGCCCCACCCACTTTATCTTCCCTTGAGCCTTGGAGACAGCCTAATTATGGGTTCTGTGCTATGGAAAGTCACAACAGCAAGCTGGGTAGGGGTTAGATTCATATCCAAAGATCTCAGATATATGTCTTAAAATTATTGCTTGGAGTTTTGAATTTATTTAAAAGGACTTTCTAGGACAAAAGGAACATGAACTTAAGCACCCCTACTTCAGTTTAGGAGAATTTCCAACTAAGCGGAAGGTTGGCAACTAAGTCTTAAAGTGAACCTTTCTCTGACTCCCTTCTAAGTCCACATGCTCATCCCTATTTTGCCCTGTTTATCTCTTGGAAGAAGGTAGTAGACTAAGGAATCCAAATAGGAAAGGTTAGTTCATTTGGCAACAGATGAGATGACTGGCATGCTACTTGCCATTTAAATTATCCCATCTCTTAGTTCATGTAAAAAAGATCTTTAAGGAGTAAGATTGAATCTTTGGCCTTCACTATAGGTTTGAAGCAAATTTCAGTTACTAATACGAAGAAGTTGTTGACAAGAATATGGAGAAATAGGAACATTTTTACATTGTTAGTGGGAATGTAAAAGGGTGCAGCTGCTGTGGAAAACAGTTTGGCAGTTCTTCAGAAAGTTAGGTATGGAATTACCAAATTACCATATGATCTGTCAATTCCATTTCCTGGTGTATACCCAAAGGAATTGAAAGCAGGGACTTGAACAGATAATCTGTACACAAATGCTCATAACAGCATTAGGTGGAAACAACCCAAATGTCCATCAACAGATGAATGGAAAAACATACAGTGTAATATTATTCAGCCCTAAAGAGGAATTCAGTTCTGATACATGCTACAACATGGATGGACCTTGAAGACATCATGTTGAGTGAAATAAGCCAGACACAAAAGGATAAACCTTGTATGGGTTCACTTAAATTAAATAAGGAGAATATGAAAATTCATTAATAGAAAGTAGATTACAAGTTACTGGGGACAGGGTGGGGGCTAGGGGACTCAATATTTAATGGTTGCAGAGTTTCTTTTGGGGGTGATGAAATATTTTGATAATGGTTGGTAGTGGTGGTGGCACAACATTGTGAATGTAATTAATACTCATGAATTCTATACTTGAAAGTGGTTAAATGGAAAATTTTATGTTGTATAAATATGTTAACACAATAAAAAATATATACCTGGGCATTTTGCTTGAAACTTAGACAGATGTCTTACCAGATGCACAGAAACTCTAAATTTAAGTACCTTGTAAGTCATTCCACCAAAATGCTCATCAAAAAATCCTTTATGAAAGTACTTTGTATGTTCGGGATCTGTGATCTTTTGTTTTAGTTGTGACTTTCAGATCTGACTCCTAGGCCAAATTCACTTTGTAATAAATACTCTGGTATAAAAATTTCATATTCCATACATTTTACAAGATACATATTTTAAAACATTTGCCATAATAGACTATGAAGGGAAAATGTTCTCATTGCACCATTCATTATTATACAAGTTGATTGTACAGTTGCATTTTTTTTTCTTTTGGTGGATGTTAAGGTTTTCTTTCTTATTTATGAGTAGCTTTTGCAAAGGTAAGTAAAGAAATGCTGGGAAAGCAATTAGTATTCAAGTTTCTAAAGAATCTTACAGAAACATGTGGACAGATTGAATTTAGAGTTTGGAAGTAACTTCTATCTTTACAACATGCTTAGTTTTTACTTTCTTTTCTTTTCTTTACTGAACACTTGAATTGATAGCACTAAGGTAATTAGGTCCTTAGTAGTAGAAGGAGAAATAAAAGGCATGATGTGTCTACTGGCTATTGCCTCAGTAATGCCCCATAAAAAGCAACCACAAATTCCCAGTAGTGGACAATAAGCACTTATTTCTTGTGCATCTGCAGAGTGGCTGGGGCATCTTTGCTGATCTCAGCTGGGCTTGCTCATGTGGGTTAGTTGGGGTTAGCTGACCAGGGCAGGTGTGCCATGCAGTGGCAGAGAGACTCTGCTTCAAATTGTGGTCGAACTGGGTCTGGCTCCTCAGTGCAGGTTGGGCTCATGTACATTCTGGGGTCCATGCTGAAGGAGAAGCAACCACCCCAGAGGAAGTTTGCCTCTTGGCAACAGCAGAGGTACAAGAGAGAAACCCAATCATGCAAACACATTTCAAACCCCATACTTGTGTCTCATCTATTAACATCCCGTTGACCAAAGTCATTCACATGCCTGAGCCCAAATCAAGAGTGACAGGTGAGGGCAAAGGGGAGTGGATGGAGGAAAGAGTGAGCATTCAAACAATATCGAATCTATCACATGTCAGTTTAAGGGCTTTGCCCAAAGTTACAGAGCTAATGGCAAAGGCAGAAATTGCATGTGTTTGGTCTGTAATTTAGTCCATGACATGTAGCGTATTACATTGGTATCCAATCTGCGTCGCTGGTTAGTAACCTAATCAGTGTGTATCATCGAGGGCTTTTGCTTTAATTCCTGTTCTCTGGAACCTAGTGTATTTTTTATCTTGATCTCTAGAACCACACCTTTAGTCTTTACCCTGTAATGGTTATCACACATTATACTGTGTAAGTTACTTCAGGTCTAAAGCATCTTCCATTTATGAGAAAACTTTCCAAAAATGAGTTCTAGTTCACCTTCTGTATTCAATAGGAAAGGCCTTGCCACCCTCCTACCCCCTTGTTGTTGTTGTTGCTTTTAAGAGGAAATACAGAGTTGGGATTGGAGTGCTGCGAGCTGAAATTTGCAAAATCCTAAAGAAAGGAATTTTATCTGAACTTCAAAACCACATTCTTCACCTCAACAACTTGCACTGTGCATTCTGGCAGTGCTCTCTCTCTCTCTCGCTCTGAAGTTGCTGAGTGCAGTGCTTTGTGGGGAAGGATCTTCCTTCCAAAACAGAGGGATGTTGAGAAAAGAAGATGCTAACAGATTTTTAAGTTTGTGGGTTTAGCATGCTAGGCATGCCAACAAGAGGCAGAATTGAGGATCTCAACAGCTTCTAATTATATTTGAGGAGCTCTTATTGATTGGCATCAGTTTGGATGACTTCCTGCAGTCTGAACTTGCCAGCCATATTTTTAAGTGGTTGTTTTGGTATGCTTACAGGGTTTTGTGCCTATGGGAAAAGAGGACTTTAAGTTTTAAATTCTTATAAATGAACATTGTAACCTGTTCAGTGCTACTGATTTTCTTCTTCATATGTACATTACAAGAGGAACATTGGCCCATTGAGTTTCTGGAAGCAGAATTGCATATAAGGAAGTGCTAGTTTGGGGTGGGCTCTGAGCTCAGGACACTGCCTTCTGCATGTTTGGCTCCACCGCCTGAGTCTCTTCCCTCATTCGTAAAGTGGGATGTTAATGCCTACCTCACTCTGATACTGTGAGGATTACATGAGATAATGTGTAAAACGCTCCTGGAACCCTGCCTGCCACACAGTCCTCAACAAATGTGGGTTTCCACCACGGTTGGCTCTCCCTCTTTCTGTTGACGCTTGAGTACTCCTAGAATCATTATGATAAGCCACCCGCTGCAAGGTCGTGTGGATAACAGCTCTCTGACTTCAGAGACTGCTCATCTCTTAACATTCTGGATTATTTTCAGAGTACGGAGGAAAGTGGAAAATGCTTCATTACTTTGCCAAGCATTTCTTTGCTCCACTGTTGCCAGTAGGCTTTGAAGATGATGATGTGTTTTATGTCTATGGTGTGTCAGACCTCCGCTCAGACCACCGGGTGACGCTTACCGTAAGTTATTTGGTTTTTTCCTTTAAGATAGAGGGAGACTTTTAGATGATTTCTTTGGGGATTTGGTCATATCTTTTGGGGAAAAGAAGGAGAAATTAGTTTTATACTGAAATGTTTTTGGTGCCTATGGTGAAAAATGGGCTGTCCTTGGAGTCAGGATACCTACCTATAGTCAGGTTAAGGTTCTGCTACTTATTATGTGACCCTAAGCAAAACACTTAATGTCTCAGTGACTCAGTTTCCTCATCTGTAAAATGATACCATGCTGTCTTCTTAAAGGATTGCTGTGGGTAGTAAATGAAATAATTAGTAAAAAATGGATTAAAAACTGTAAAGTGCCACTTAAATGTAAGTTTATTTATAATCATGAGAAGCTGGAAATAGCCCAAATGTTAACAAAAAGAAAGAGAGAGAGTGTAGCTCAGTAGTTGAGTGCCTGGTTCCCTGTATGAGGTCCCGGGTTCAATCCCCGGTACCACCTAAAAAATAATAATAATAATAATAAAAGGTAAAAATATAGTTAAAGTGGAAATCAGGAAAACTATTCAGAATGGGCATGTGGAAAAATAAATTTGCCTTTCAAACAATGCTAGGTAAAAAGAGAATGTAGACACAAGGAAGTCTTGGGTGGCTATAGTTTGGCATTAATAATGAAAATAGGTTATGTTTATGGAATAATCATGATTTTCCAGTTACAATGCCTTCCATGGATTATTTAATTTAATCCTCACAACAGCTTTGTGAAGTTAGTGCTATTATTATTTTCATTTTCATTTATGAAGAAACCTGGAGGCTTTAGGAAGTTGAATAACTTGCTCAAAGTCACATAACTAGTACTTAGGGGGCTGGGATTAAAACCCAGGTTTCATAGCCTATTAACTATTTCTATTGAGCTGTTCTCTGCCTATTTTACCACTCTCACATTCTAAAAAGGAAAACTAAGAGTGTTTGTTTTTATTCTGTTTTATTTTTCCTCAGGTGAGAGTCCATAAGTGGAGTTCCTTGGAGCCTTTGTGTACTCATGTGACTGAAGCTTTTGTGATTAAAGCAGGAGCGGCCACTCCCCTCTATAATGAACCTGTGTCCCACTTGCTGAGGAGGTGTAGGGATTGTACACGGCAGAGCTGTGTGGTTTCCTTTTACCTTTCAACTGACAGCCAACTCCTGAGCCCAACCAACTATCACTTCCTGTCCTCACTGAAGGTGGCCGTGGGGCTTCAGAAGGCACATATCACTGTAAGCACTAGTCCTCTAGAGTCACTGTGACCTTAGGGATTTGTCCCATTCCTGGGGCAAGCATGTTGCATCCTGCTTTTTGCAGATGTTCCCCCTTGGTACTCAGTGGGAAATTTCACCCTTGTACACTGGCAGCAAAGACCACATGATTTTTATTTCTAATTCAGCATTTGTCAAAATTTTCGAGGTACTGCCACTCCTGCTGCCCTGTCCCTTTCCCTGGTGGGGCTGTTGCAGAGGCTGTAGAGACAACACCGGTCATCACACTGTTTGCACCTCCATGAGGTGCTTGGCCCTGTTCTAGGCGCTTTTGTGCATCACGTCTGGTTTTCACAACAACCCTCAAGTATTGTCACCTCCATTTGGAGAAGTTACATAATGCAGTCGAGGTCCAGTAGCTAGGAAGCATCAGAGCCCATTTGCAGCAGTCTAATTTTGAGTTTCAAGTAGTCTATTAATATTCACTCTACTCTCTGATTTATTGCTTCAAAGTAGCTTAATCACCAAATCTCTTTATAATTGCCAAGAAAAAAAAAGGGAGATCAGGATGTGTTGTTATAAAAATCATGCAGCTGGAGGATATAGATCTGTCTAGTTTTTGTAAACCTTTCTTCCCCCCCCTCCCAGAGAAATTGAAACTATTTTTTCTAGAAAGTCCCATTCTCTATTCCTAGTAAATGTTTAATTTGTTTTGCATTTTAATATAATTGAGAAGGCTTAAATGAGAAGGTTTTTTAGGTTTACTTTAGAAATAATCATATAAAAATGCTTACTCTGCATTATATTTGAAAGAGGCCTAAGAATTGAAAATCTGTCTTCTTTCCAAATTAATCACGAAATAGTCACATAACTTCTAAGTTATCTGTTACATTTGTTGCAGACACATAAGGAGGAAACATACACTTACTTAGCTGCTTTCCAGAAAAGCACACACACCCAAATATAGTGGGCAAATTTCTGGTCTCTAGTCATATGAAAACAATTTCTTTCTCTTAGCTAGGCCTTCATTACCCTGATATAAATTAGAGATGGGAGAGAAGTAGAGCTTCCTTCTTTGTCCTGCCTCATTTGAATTTCAGTGAGCTCTGTCCTTCCTAATAGTAGTAAAAAAAAAAAAAAAAAGGATGATGATGGTTAACATTTATTACAGAGTTAACATAGACCAGTACTTAGTATCCTATGCTCAAGACAGATGCCAGGAATTTGCTTTCTCGGCTTTCCTGAAGCCAGGATGCAGGCGTGCATCCCAGGCTCCGTAGTCAGATGCACAGAGATGAGATTTCCAGCTGGAAGAAGTCAGTGTCCCTTCTGTGCTTAGCCTTGGCACAGCTGTGGCCACGGACCTGCTGGCCACCTCCTAGGCGTGCCTATGGCTGCTTTAGGAACTTCACCGGAATAGCTTCACAGCATGATTTTGAAATTTGAGTCTTGTTCCTGGCATCTAGCCCCAGTTCTGGTCTCTGCCCCTACCTATAAAATGGAATAGTGTCTTTTCCCACTTCCAACCAAGTTGGTTTTCTTCTTCATGACTCAGAATCCCAACTGATGATCGTGCAAGTGTGTAAGGCTTAAATTATATGTAGCAAAAATTACCTTTTGAAATTCGTGATATCACACGTAATATATAAAGTATGGCCATGCAGAGTAGCATGTATGCGTGTTGAGGAGCCTTGTTTCCCGACAAATGCACAGCTTTAAATACAAGGTCACATTTAACTCTATGGTCTCACTTTGCGAGGCTCGTGGGAGCATTTCATCCCCACTCTGTGCATGTGCTAATTTGCTAATTGAGTGGCCTGGAAGCTGCACAGTTTGAACTGCGCTCGCTTTTTGCTGAGATTGTTTGAAATATATGCAAGTTGAATATGCTAACAATGTGACTTTACTCTACCATGCACAGTAAAATTTATTTTATTTTTAAATAAAAGAGAGGGAGCTCTACTCTCAGAGCTTTCCTAAATGCCTGGCAGGCCACTTTTTGGGTTGCTGGATCTTTTCTGAAGAATGGAATGTAAGCTTCATGGTTCTGTTCTGCAGCTAGGACCAGGTATAGCCTTAGAAAGTCATTTAAGCCACCCAGCCCTTATGCAAAAATGTTCTCTTTTGTGGAGCAGGTATAGCTCAGCGGCACTTTTCACGTGTGAGGTCCTGGGTTCAATCCCTTGTACCATGTTAGAAAAAAAGTTCTCTCTTAATGATATGGTGAGAAGGAGACAAAGCTTTGAGCATCCTTGAAATATTCTCCCTAATAATTGGAGACAACATATTTCCTTGGTTTGGCATTACGACTTGGTAGTTTTCCACACCCTTAAATACTTTTCCACTTATTTTTAAGTGTTTGAAACAGTGCATGATTGTAGCAGTTGCACATCCAAAGTTGTTTAAAATGAAGTTCTTATTGGGTCGACATAAATGTTCTGATAGGCATTGTAGAAAGGAATACCTCTTCCCTTGCCCTTCTCTTCATTTTCCTTTTTCTTTCAGGCCATCATCTCTCAGCAAAATGATACATTTGCCTTTAATCTGGAAACCTCAGCTGTTGCTCCCTTTGTTTGGTTGGATGTAGGAAGCATTCCAGGGAGATTTAGTGACAACGGTTTCCTCTTGACTGAGAAGACACGGACTATATTGTTTTACCCTTGGAAGCCCACCAGCAAGAACGAATTGGAACATTCTTTTCATGTGACTTCCCTGACAGATATTTACTGAGGAATTCCAGGTTGTATTTTCAGTGGACACTGGAAGGCATCCAAGACAAGTTGAAGAAGCTGATTGCTGTCGTGCATCTGACACTCATTCCCTGAAGAGTTTGTATAGTAGATACTCTCAGGGAAGACAGGGAAGATTGTTTGCTCTGGTGATTTCCTCAAACAAGGCTGTGCCTAGGTTTTCTTAAAATTTAGCCCTTTACCTCACAGCTTTAGTACCAGATGAACTGATTATAGCCAGACAGGCTCTCCCTATTCAGAAAGGAAAGTCTACACTCATCACCCTTTCAGGGACTCAGAGGAATTTGACCATGGCAGTAGCTCTTGAAACAAACACGGAAGGTTTTGAGGTGATATAGACCACTCATAGTCAGCTTGGAGAAATACCCAATAATCAAAATCAAGCTGCTTTATTATTATTTCTAGAGGAAATGGAAGTACAGATGTCACAAAAGAAAGATTTCTTGATGGTAGCCATGTTTATTATTGTTGCTGGACAGTTGGGGGAGTTGGTTGTTCCCATCGTACTTTGGAGGTAGAAGAAATTTTTCCCCCATTTTCCATATTGTTCAAAAGTATTTTTTGAACACTAAATCTTTTTATTAAAGTGATCCTCCTTTGAAAGTAAGCTCACATTAAAATGATGTCAATAGGGTCACTCTGGGAATTTGTGGATGCCCTGATATTGATCATCACTCATGATTGTGTGTGGGCTTCAGATTTGACTAAATCCGATGACTTTCCATTTCAAAGGCAGTGAATTGAATTTAGACTTGTTGACCCTGGTAGGAAAGTAATGTTTCCTTTATCTTGAGTTTAAATCATTTTATTTATATTGATTAAATACAAATTGCTAGCAAATTCTTCCATTATCAAATTTATCAAATTACATGGATAAAAAGCAAATGGGTAAAATGTTAATAAGTAGACAATTTAAGTAAAGGTATATGGGAATTTTTATACTGCTCTTGCATCTTTGCTGTAAGTTTGAAATTATATGCAAAATTAAAAATTATACTACTTGCATTGACAACATGATATTTTATCTGTGTCTTATTTAGTCAATCATTCTATAAACATTTATTTTGTACAATATTTTGCATTCGTTTCCATTAAGCTCAAGCCAAGTCATTGTTCTATTTTTTTTCAATTTTTAATCAATTTTTTTTAAGGATACATCAATTTACGTAAATGTTACACAGAAATTTTAGGAGTACCCATATGTCACCCTCCAACACCTCCCACAACCTCCCACATATACATCCCTCATCAGTGTGGCACAACACCTGTAATAGATATACACATTTTGGGGCTTTGCCACCAAGCATGGACCACACTTCAGACTGTAGACCACCCTCTCTCCCACACAGTTCTGCATGATACATGATGATATAAAATGGCCTATATCCTCCATTGCAACATCACCCAAGACAATTCCCAAGTCCCAAAAAGCCCCCGTATTACAACTGCCCTTCTCTCTCCCTGCCCCCAAAGCGTCCGGTGGCCCCTGGCTCCACATAATTTTGTAATTTCTTCCATTGCGTGAATCACCAGTCTATAACAGGACACCAACAAGTCCACACTAGTCCATAGCTCTTCCCCCAATCCCGAGGAGTCTAGGATGGTGATGTCCCCTCCGCCACCAAGTGAGAGGGGGCTTATATCCCGTGGATACAATGGAAGAGATTATCCTGCCTGCAGCTGCAGGCTCTCTCCATTCCCCAGGATAGCCGTCGTCCATCATCATCTCCCCACTAGGTGTCCTGGGTGAGTCCATTGAGTTGTAGCATAGGAGTTGTAGGTCCACAGAACCTCTGGAACCAGTTGGCACATGGACAGCCCATAGTCTCCCATCTCTGGAAGTACATCTAAAACCCTGGCATCAAATATAGGTTTGAATAGAAGAGACAGATGGACCAGGTGCAGTGAAGACCTATTTTGGTCAGACTCTGTCACTCTCAGGAGCAAGGATTCCAAATTAGGACCCACTGGTAAGGCACCAAACTCTGGGGCTATCTGCCCTGATATAGGATCTGGATATCTCCAAAGCCCTTGGGAGGACCTCTGTTTGGGGTGATATCCATATTGGAAGCCTAGGAGGTCCTACTGGGGTCTGCATAAGTGTTACTGGTTGACTCACTTTGAAGTCTCTTAGCCCTATGAACTCATTTGTCTTTACCATTTCCCCCTTTTATTCGAAGTCTTTTTCCAGTCATGCTGCCCATTGGCATTTGTTAGTAATCCCTCGTTGCCAGGGAGGCTCATCCCTGGGAGTCATGTCCCACACTGGGAGGAAGGTAATGCATTCATATGCTGAGTTTGGCTTAGAGAGAGGCCACATTTGAGCAACAAGGAGGTTCTCAAGAGGCAACTCTTAGGCACCCCATAACAGTAGGCTGTTTCAATTTCAAGAGCAAAGACTCATAAGGCTAGTCATCAATAACAAGGGCCCATCAATGGATCATCCTCCTTTACCAGACACTGCCCCTGCACTTGGGGGGATGTTGCTACTCTCCTGGAAAATATGGCAGAGCTCTCCAAGATGGGAATACAGTGTTCTCCCAATTATTGAGTAATTCTTCACCCCGTGACCATGCCCCATGAGCATTTGAACAATTATGCATGCCTTTTATGTATGTTCAGGTGGACTTCCTCCCATGCACCCCCAACCCTGACATCCCCCACCAATGATTCTTTCCCATCCCTGTTGTGACCCTTCTGTGATCCATAGCCTCTTCAAAGGTGAAGCCATAACAATAGCCAATTGCAATGCATAGGAAAATGAAATAATAGTGATATTTAAATGTAAGAGTTAAAATATATGAGAACTTAAAAAATAAAAAATAATTAAAAATTTAAAAAAATAGAAAAAATAAACAAGATGTTATTAAAGGATTGGGTTTTTCAAAACGTGAAATAATAATAATATATATATATACAGGAAAAAATTTTTTTTTCTGATTTGCCTTGTCAGTGCGATATCTGGTGTCTGTTTCGTGGCACCTTCCTCTTCTCACTCTCAAGCATCCCTCCAATTTTCATTTAATTTTCAAAGAAGTTTTAGGTCACAGCAGAGTCACACACAGAATACAAGACAATCTCATATATTCAACCTCCTCCTCCATTCCCCCCCATACCAAAACCTTTTTGTATGTGGATGCCAGCACCAACATAACTGACATACAGATAGTGAAACATAGTTCCCAAACATTGTCATTGGTCCACATCAAGGTCCACATTTAGCTCTTACACTTTTATAAATTTTGATGGCTATCACCCTGGCCCATGTCCACCACCGCAAGGCAATGAAAGACACTTCAACGGGCCACCAAACATCCCCCGTTC